>JAHKKF010530428.1:13456-60530 GCA_019740295.1 Labeo calbasu
AACCTGGCACATGACATCTTTTCTTATTTTAGACTAATGTTGTTTGTGCATTGTCCCTGATCAAATAAATAAAATAAAAAAAAAAAAAAAAAAAAAAAGGACAAGTAAGCAGTCACTGATAAAATAAGAACAAAGAAACAAATATATCAAATGATTTCAAAGTAATATCAAATATAAAAATATTTAGAAATCCCTGTTGAAAGAAAAAACACCAAATGCTGATTAGGTATGTTTTGAAGCATGGCTGCTGGTTTGAGCTGGTTTAAGCTGGTCCTGAGCAGGAGCTAGTTGCTTAGAACCAGCTCAAACCAGCAAAACAAAGCTAACGCGCATATGCTGTTTTTTCAACAGGGATATTATAATGCAAAAATATTACAATTGTAATATTGTATGCTTTATATTGTTATTTCACTAATATATTATGTATATAATAATGACTGTTCACAACTTTTTTATAATTAATAACACGTCATCAATGACTAAAAAGGTCACAAAAACAGAGCATCTGTCTTTGAGAAATGTAAAGGAACACATGCGAGGGTCTTGTGAGTGGAATGCAACGTTCTCAAACAAAACTCTTGACGATTTCAAAGATTGTGTGCCATGAAGAGTGGGAAGTTTGGCAGATCCAGGTGTTCTGTGGTGTGGTCATCTGACGTAAGAAATGAGTGCAGTCCATTCTGAGTTAGAAATGCTCTAGAAATGGCACAGTGTCAGTGATGTGTCGTTTACTGCTAAATGTAGCACTGACGGTGCATTTGACAAATAACGTGTTAAACTTTGATTGTGTAATTTTGAGTATGGTACATCATCAGCCCAGACACTTGGAAAAGTTTGGTGCAAAATACAGAAGCTGATTTAAAAAAAAAAAAACTGTATAACAGCCTTGATCCAAACCTTGAATAAATGAATGATTTCTCTCTTCTTTTTTTTGTTTTGGTTTTTTGTTTTATATATGAACCATTTTACCTGTGAGGATGTTTTCTAGTGGAGGTTTGGCCATTTTTATTTATTATTATTATTTTCTTGTATCCTCAATCTCAATGGTTAGGCCTCAAACTCACACACACAGCCTGTGCTTCCTCTTACAGTGCGTTTTGGTTTGAAGTGATCCATCGGATGACTTCATATTCCACGGGATCGGGGAGAATGTAAAGAGGCCAGTGTGCTGAACGTTCAGTGTTTTTAGAAGGCAGGAGAGGGAAGGAGGCAGAAGGGTTAGTGAGGCATAGCAGAGGCGAAAATAAGACAGGCGGTCGGTCATGTTTTCAGCCTTTGATCAGCCTGTGAGCTAAAATAACATTCCTCTGAGTCACTAGTTCGGAAGGAGGGGAAAGAGACTCCGGGCGTCTTGGGAGATGACTTACTGAAAAATAAGAGACAGATATAAAAACATACTGAACTCTCTGTCTCTCTCTCTTTCTCTCTCAGCTGGAAGCGTTCTACTCCATCTTCACCACAGAACAGCAGGATCATGTTAAATCCGTGGAATACCTGCGCAACAACTTCCGCCCACTCCAAAGCCTGGACAACCGAGAGGTCTTCAAATCCGCCGTCAAAGACGCTTGGCTGCCCGACCTGACCGACAGCCTGGGGAACCCGTACGGAACCGAGGCTTCGAAAGGTGGGCGGGCTCTCCTGACAGCTGATTGGCTGGCAGCTTCTTTCAGGCCAGATGTTGTATATAACGGCCGTGCGTCACGTGTGCTCTGCTCATGAGACTCTTTTTAGATACAAATTTAGATTCAAATAGATTCAGAGTCCCCTCGTTAGTGCTTACTCATAATGCGCGAGCAGGCGCGTGTGTGTCGGTGTGTGTGAGCGTGTGTGTGTGTGTGACGAGAGCTAGTAGGTGGCATATGGTGCCGTCCTCTGCTATTGTGTCATTAGACGCTCTGTTTTTACTTGCCTATTTTCTCGCTCATTTCTCCGCTCTGTGTGGCGGCCGCGCTCGCAGGAAATGCACAGGACTGCAGCTTTTCAAGGACACGCTGTTTTTCTCACCTCTGTCTGTGCGCCACAGATCTGCTCCACACGCTTCACCTCTGCTGGTGTCCAGAAGACAGCCGCTTTGGTCCGTGCTGAGCTTATTTAGACGCAAATGGTTGAACCATTCAGACAAGCACACACATTCTGATTTGATATCGTAGCGGAAACTCACCTTTGGCGTCAGTTGTTCTCAAATAAAGCTACTTATCATTACCAAATCCTAAACGTTTATGTAAATCCTAAGGATGTACGTACAATTAATAGCAACGTTGCCCAATGTGTTTAAGTCTCTGGAGCGTCAGGCGTTAATCTAGAATCACACCGTGCTCTGTAACGCGTTTTAAAAATTCTGTAACTTTGACATTTTTAGTCAGTATGTTGATTAAATCAAACAAATTGAGATGTTCATCAAAAGTTGTCTAAGCACTTTGAATGGTGAAAAATTAATTGAATATTTCATGAATAAATTATATTATAAATTATTAAACAGTTCTATTAAATTTTGATTTTGAAATTTTATAGGAAATGCAAGGATGTATTGAAATGTTGAAAACAAAAGTGACTTTTACATTGTTAATAATATTTTTAAATATTTTTTATTCATCAAAGAAACCTTAAAAAAGGTATCACAGATTCCACAAAAATATTGGCAAGCACAATTGTTTTCAACATAATAATCATAAATGTTTGTTGAGCAGCAAATCAGCATATTAGAATGATTTCTGCAGGATCAGGTGACACTGAAGACTGGAGTAATGATGCTGAAAATGTATTCAAAGTACACTTTAATATATATTAAAATAAAAATAATAATTGTTTTAGATTGTAAAATCAACCCAACAATTTATTCATATTAATACTGAATTATTCAATCCGTTGACAGCCCTAGTTCAATTTCATCAGTCACTGAACTTGATTTAATTGATACATGAGGTATTGAACGTTTGACGTCGAGGACATATCGTGACATTCAAAAAAAACACCAGGACTTTTCCTGCTGTAAACTCCAGTTCACGTGAGTTATTTCTGTCAGCGTTTACAGTGTAAACTTCCCGCTTTCTTGCCGTCTGGCAAACTGTGTAAAAATGCTTTTGGTGACGCTGTGTTTTCACATGTCGCAGCACTTGATGTCTGTGTTGTGAGGAGTACTGCAGGCCTGACGTGGGTCGTGAGACGGGATTTAACCCTGACAAACTAACCCGCATCCTTACTGTCATTTCTACATGCCTTTATGAAGCCGTTTGCCTCATGGGAAGATTTGATCCACACGAACTGGCAAACAAAAATGCACACGTTCTGTACACACCCACTGCCTCTCAATACAGACGAAGGTTGTTTACCCCATACACATAAAAACATTCACCTACACGCTGTTTTCCTGTACTATACCGAGCATAATATCTGGAGGGCTTTAACAGATATTGATTGGCACTGGCACTGTAGCGCGGTAGCTCCTCTCATTTACAGTTCTCTCACATGTTCGTAAAATCTTGCCTGGTGATCCGTGGTCCGAGTACAATCCCTCATTCCCCACAGCTGTAATAATAATACAGAGCACAAGACACAAATGACCAGTCAGAAACACCACAACATTCTCATCATCACGATCAGGGTAAAGAGGAGAACCAGACTGTGTTCTGCAGAGGAGAGGAAGATGGAGACCAAAACAGCAGCTTTTAGCTCATCTCTTCATTCCTCATCACTCTCAGACACAGTTCTTCTTGTTTCCTCCTCACTTTTTACAGCTGCTCTTACGTTGAGAGCAAAAAAAAAAGATAGACACACACAAAAAAAGGGGTTTTTATGTATTTTATTTTTTATAAAATAAAAATACAAAAACTTGACCCTTGGAAGCTTTTTACAATGGTGTTTATTTATTTATTTTATTTTTTAATATGAAATAAACAACTGAGGAAACATTTTAATAGTCCCTCAGGTGACATTTTCCACAACAAACAAAAGTTTTAAGTCAGCAATTGTGGCCAAAATGAATTGAAGAAAAAAAAAACATTTATTTCATAATTGTGATTTTTTTTTTTCTCTCCCACTTTCAATTGTTTTGCTTCATTGAAAGGTTCATTTTTTGTGGATTTGTTGAATAAAAGATCAAGAGGATAAACATAGCACATTTATTTTTTTACAGTATTTTTCTGGCTGATATTTACCAAGGGGTGCCTGTGTTTTTTTGTCATATTATGTGAAATATGTGGAAAATATCATGTAGTTTATGTGTATTTAGTATAAAAGACTGACCATTTTATTCTAAAAATATTTTAAATTTCTACCACATTTCAAGATACTAGTTGTTTGTGGAAGTGACATTTTTAGAATAAAAATGACTATTTTGTCTCGTTAAGACTAATTTCATAACTAGCATTGTATGTCGGTTCAGGGAAGAAAAACAAAAATATCCACTGTTGGACTTTTATAGACAAATTAAAAGTCCTCAGGCCCAAAGGCAGCAGAGAGATCTGACCAGTCGCACTTTCTCTGTCCGGTCATCTTGTTAACGCGGATCATAATAACCGCAGGTGATGTTCACCGATCCTCCTAAACAGCAGCTCGGATTCCAAACCAGAAATAGAATTAATTTGGGTGCTTGGAAATATTCTGAAATACTGTAATACGAAGAGAGAAGCTTCTCTTATCGCTCCCTGGTTATACGTTTTAATTTCAGCTCCGTGCAAAATTGATTGCGGACGCCGTGCGCTGTCGTCGAAGAATAAAAGGGGAAGAAAAAAGGGATGAAAGGGTGGAGTAATGGTGTGATAGAGGCTGAAAACAGAAGCATATCAATGGTGCCTGCAGGCTGGAGCTGAACTTTTTGTCAGCTTCGATTAATTCAGAACACGTGCCGGATCATAGCTGAACTTTCCCTCGCAGTAGGACAAACAGCCGAGTCGCTTTTATCAGAATGTAGCCCAGACTCTGACGCGGCACACATCCCCACCTGTGAGCGTGTCCAGCTGGGAAATGCGTCAGTTTAGCGTTTTGTTCTTTGTTAAACGTTCGGTATTTCGAGCTAAAGTATACGCGATCGGAGCCGTTCTAACACATTAGCGCACGCTTGCTTTGAGGAACAGTACACCAAAAAATGAAACCTGTGTTTGTTTTTTCACTCCATGTGAGAAGAGCTCAAAGAAGAGCTTGCACCATCCAGTGGTAGAATATTCTTTTTCATGCGAACCGTTCCTTTAAGCCGGCGTTACGTGTCGACTCGTCGGAAGCGCCGCTCAAGGTTAACGGAGCGTTTGCACTTTCTCTGGCTCTAATTTGACTTCTGCTCTCACCTTCTCTCCTTTCCTGCTGTATCCCTCCATTAATCTCACTCTCCATGGTCAACAAGCCGGAGGGCCAAAGATGGCCTTTTTATTAAACGCTTCTCTGTGCATCTCATAAGAGACCTGCACTCTCACGCTGTAACCTCTGCGTTTCTGAGCGGACCAGAACGTGGCCATAGATGACTTATAGACTGTAGCGCTGGACGGAGAACATTCTTGTGATGATTTCTTGGAATTCTGTTGAAAAATGTTCTCGTTTAACACAAGCCCGCAAAAGAGCTGGAGAATGTGTGAAACGCTGAGAATGACGAGCGTTCCAGTTCACAGATCTGCAGTTAAACAAGGTGTGATTCGTGATGTCATTCATCAATTCTTGCTGATTTTTCATAGTTTGTATGAAAATAGTGTATATATATTTTTTCATTTGTTTGCTTGTTTTGTTTAGGCTATATGAACGACTTAAAGGAGAAGTTCACTTCCAGAACAAAAATGTACAGATAATTTACTCACCTCCTTGTCATCCAAGATGTTCATGTCGTTCTTCAGGTGTAAAGAAATTATGTTTCTTGAAGAAAACGTTGCAGGAATGTTCTCCATATAAAGGATGGTTTGAACTTCCAAAATGTAGTTTAAATGCGGCTTCAAAAGGCTCTAAACGATCCCAGCTGATGAAGAAGGGTCTTATCTAGCGAAACGATTGGTCATTTTCAAAGCATATTGACAATTTATATACTTTTTAACCTCAAACGCTCGTCTGTGTGAACTCTCTCTTTTCAGGTTCAATACGGTCAATACGGTTCGGGTATGTCAAAAAATTGTCTCATTTTTCTCCCCAACTTCAAAATTGGCCTACATCGCTGCAGACCCAGTGTTTACAAAGTGAACATGCAAAGAAGGTCAAACGCCCTTTACAAAAAAAAGTGAAACAGTGAAGTTTTTCGACATACCCTAACTGTATTGACACAGACTTAGACAAGACGAGCGTTTGAAGTTAAAAAGTGTGTAAATTGTCAATTTGTTTACGAAATGACCAATCATTTTGCTAGATCTTCTTCCTCGGCTGGGATCGTTTAGAGCCATTTGAAGCTGCACTACATTTTGGAAGTTCAAACTCAGGGCACCATTAAAGTGCACTATATGGAGAACATTCCAGCAGTGTTTTCTTCAAGAAACGTAATTTCTTTACGGCTAAAGAAAGAAAGGCATGAACATCTTGGATGACAAGGCATTGCAGAGAAAACTGACCAACCGCTAAGAGTTTTTGCAAATGGTTGTTTGAAAACAAGATTTGCTGTGACAGTCGGGTGTCAGAAACTGAGACTAGAGTTAGAGCTCTTTATATAGTAACCGTACATAAGAAATCTGTATTTTGTGTTCTCTGTAAGCGCCACCTACTGTCAGAGGTGATTTGGTTTTTTACACTTTATTCTGAGCAGACATATTGCTTGAGAAATCACCACACTGTTCGCATTTAGCTTTAAAATGTCTTATTGCTTCACTTTTAGGTTCATACATAAAAAGTGACGCAGCAGCACTGCTGACATTTGAAGAAGTCAAACGAGAGCATCATAGACTCATCTTTGATTGCGGTCAGTATTAATAGTGCTGCCTGGATACCTTTAGCATACTAGACTGAATCTTGAACACCGTTTAGGATGAATAGGATGCCAACCGAGATGTTCGTGAGCTTCTGGACATAATTCCCCTTAAACTCTTACCAGAGGAGGCGTCCTGAAGTGTCTCTGAGGTCTTCTTTAAAGGACAGGCTTCCATCCTCAAAGGTCGCCGTCACGTTTGTGCGCCGTAATCACGAACGCACGCCATCTGTGTGAAAGTCGGGCCAGGCGTCGCCGTATTCTTTATGCGGCACGATTACGGCTGCAGTCGCTATTACTTCTCTCATGATTAGAGCTAATAGAGGCTTCGGCGTGAGGAGTGATGGTAGAATTAGTTTAATTAGCATTGTTTTGGATGTAATGGCTCCCCTGTGGCTGTGGGAGGGAGTGTTTTGTGTGTGTGCGTTTGTCTGTGTTGCAAATGTGTGCACGCATTTTAGGAAGACCAAAACGAAAGAAAATTTAGGGCTTCTTCTGTCAGATTTCTCTACGAATAGAAGCTACCCCTACGCACGCTGTCAGCCGCCAGAAACTGTGGCACGCTCGGTGATTAAACACCTTCTGCTGGGGAGATTAACAGCAACTTGGATGCTGCTGGTGTTTACAGAGGGCATGACACAATTCAGGACACGTGAAAGCCCGGCCCATGTAGTCGGCAGTCTAACGGAGCCATCTGGTGGCCGTGGGATCTAAGGGCAGCGGTGGTAAACACGCATTTTCCTTCTTTCTGTCTTTTGTTACGCAGCGTGCAGCAGCGCCCCGATCAACATGAACGTCCAGCACATGAACAAGACGGCGCTGGTCGTGCGTTGGTCCCGTCCGGAGATCACCTACGACCCGCCCATCATCAGCTACCTCATCTCCTACAGCTGGACCAGAAACGACGAGTCGTACGAGGAGACGTACGTCAAAGGCAGTGATCAGAAACTGGTGAGGACTTTTATGTGTGTGATGATCATCTGTATCACAGTATTTCACAGTAACTCCTGCGAATGATAAGCTGTTTGTCTCAAATAGCTTCACAACACACTTCACTCAAGTCAAACTAGATATCGATTGGGAAACAACAGTGGAGAAGGGTTTTGTGTCCTCTTTGGTCATCTATAACACGATGTCTCCCAAAAAATGATCAAATATCCCACTTATACTTCAAAGACAGCATGAAATTGCATTTCCAACATTTTTAACTTCCATAATGTCACACATTTTCAAATGGGATGGGACTTAATTTTATACTCTGGTATTATATACAAACGTTTGGGATCAGTAAGATTTTGAATGTTTGTAAAGAAGTCTCTTATGCTCATCAAAGTTGCATTTATTTGATCAAACATACAGGAAAAAAGAAATTTTTTTGCAATTTAATATAACAATTTTCTTTTGTACTATACTTTAAATTATAATTTATTTCTGTGATCAAAGCTGAATTTATCAGTGCTGGAAACAGATAATAATATTTTTGGAGCCTGTGATACTTTTTCAGGATTCTTTGTCGAATAAATGTTCAAATGAACAGCATTTATTCAAATGATTTACACAATATATGTCTTTACTATCACTTTACTATAAATTTAACACATCCTTTCTGAATAAAAAAGAACGAAAGAAAAAATGTACTGACCACAAACTTTGAATGGTAATGTGTATCGTTTCAAAAGATTTCTGTTTTGTTTTTAGTGTTTTATTCATCAAAGAAACCTGAAAAAAGTATAACAGATTCAAACAAACAAACAAAAAAAATAAATAAATTAAGCAGCACAACAGTTTCCAGCAATGATAATAAATCAGCGTATTAGAATGAAGGATCATGTGGCACTGAAGACTGGAGTAATGATGCTGAAAATTCAGCTGCGCATCACAGAAATCGATTCTATTTTAAAGTATATTAAAATAGAAAACCATTATTTTAAATTGCGATAATATTTCACAATATTACAGTTTTTTTCTGTATTTTTGATTAAATAAATGCAGTCTTTAATGCGAAAGGGAAATTATACTCTGTTTTGATGTCTTGTTGCCAGTAAACATGTCGCGGTTCAGATTTGTGTCGGTCTGTTCTTGGAAAACAAACGGGCTGTTAAAGTCTGGGATGTGAGGATGTTGTTCTCATGTCTGTAAACCCTCAGCTCATGGATAATATCCTGTAATCTGTCCTCCGCTAGAGCCTCAGATCCGTGTTTGCAGAAGCGCAGCGAGTGTGACTGTGAATAAAGACGGTATTTTAGGTCGTCAGCAGGGGGCCGCAGCGGTAGACGCTGACCTCGGGGCCCGCCGTTTCAAAATACTAATGCACTAAAACTGTTTAAGAGGTGGAGATGTGTTTTAGTCTCATTTCTCTTGACTTTCTATCGAGCACACTCGGTGGGGTGTGAAATTCATAACAGCCTGAGATTTCTGATTCTGTAGTCCGCGGGGGGTCGTGAGGCGACGAAACGGTACAAAGAAACCGACTCGTTATCGTTCATTTTGTTCCCAAACATTCCAGCGTTCGGTTTGAGAATCAGAGCCGACCCATTCCGTCCTTTCCTGAACTCCTCTCTCTTTTTCCTTGTTTCTCTCTTTTTCTTTTCTTTTAAGCTCTTCATTTCCATTTTTATTTCCTCTCTCGTCCCAAGACGCTGCTATCTGGGTCAAATTAGCGGCCGACTCGATTTTAGAGGCACTGCTCGCCAGATCAATGGAGAAGGAGTTTTTACTCCTTTTCGTTTCTAATAACCCAACAGCACTGAGTCATATTTGAGTCGGGGTCTTTTACAGAATCAAATAAATCAGAAAGGTGTTGGCGTGGAGAGGAGCTGACGTCGTTTACTTAGCGCAAGATTTACAAATCCCTCAAGCCCACGGCACTTTTCACAGACCCCGGGGCGGAGGACTGAGAACTGAGTTATGATCACGGCTATCGCTCATACACTTAGAATAGTATTGAATCTTCATTTCTCACAGATGAAACGAGTCTGCCTGCGTGAGCTTCAGACAGAGACGTGGAGACACACAGGCAGCAGCAGCGAAGGAAATGGAGTTAAGAAGTGCTCATACCTCACCATCACAGGAGATTTCTTAATCAAGTGTGTACTTACCAGTGTGATAATTTAATGCACACTACCCTTTGCCTGTTCTTTTTCTTTTTTTATCAGTATTGAGAACAAATGCAGAGGCGTTGTGTGCGCTGTGTAAACATGCTGCTACTGTAGTTCTAGACTAAATGTGAACATGCATTCATTCATTCATCTCACTCACAAAAAAAAATAGATTCAGTGAAATTCAGAATATGACACAAATAAATGAACACAAATATCTTGTATGTATTTAATCCCATTTTATTAACTAATGCCCATGCTGCCGACCTTCGATGATCCAATTCAGCCATACTAATAAGCAAAAATGACTTTAGATAAACAAACATTTCTTGTATTTTTTTTCTCCTGCGTGAATTTACCATTCCCTCAGCCTGAGGCTTATTCATTTCACTTTTGGTGCGAAAGGGCTTGTACATTTGCCAAAAAATAGAACTTTTTATATTAAAAACAGACAAGCAAGTTAAAAAGTAACGCAAATGTAACATAACCCATTACTTTCCATAAAAAGTAACTAAGTAACGTAATTAGTTACATTTTTAGGGAGTAACGCAATATTGTAATGCATTACTCTTAAAAGTAACTTTCCCCAACACTGATTATTTCTGTGATTTTCAGCATCATTATTTCAGCTTTCAGTGTCACATGATCCTACAGACAGTGTTGCGGGTGACGCATTACAAGAAACGTGAGTTACGTAACCAGATTACTTTTTTCAAGTAACTAGTAAAGTAATGCATTACTTTTTAATTTACAAGAAAATATCTGAGTTACGTTTTCAAGTAAGTAAGGCCAGTTACCTTTTTCCCATTTATTGACTGAAAGCTCCCCTGTCCCCATTTGAGAGAAATCAGAAGTAAGATGCTACTTTAGTTCTAGAATAAATGTGAACGTGCATTAATTCATCTCACTCACAAAACAACTTCAGTATTCCTCAAAACCTGCAATAATTAAATATGTTAAATAATACAATATCCTTTATGTATGTAATCCCATTTTATTAACCAGTGTCTTTGCTGCTGGCCTTCAACGATCCAATTCAACCATAACAAGCAAACATTGCTCAGGATAAGCTAACATTTGTCCTTCTGCGTTCTACTGTACAGACGTGAATTTATGTTCCCTTCAGCCTGAGGCTTTTGGTGCAAAAGGGCTTTTACATTTGCCAAAAATAGAACTTTTTAAATGTAAAAACAAAAGCAAGCTCTGCCCAGATTTAAAAAGTAACGCAAATGTAACATAACCCATTACTTTCCATAAAAAGTAACTAAGTAACGTAATTAGTTACTTTTTTAGGGAGTAACGCAGTATTGTAATGCATCACTCTTAAAAGTAACTTTCCCCAACACTGGCAGAAATCATTCTAATATGCTGATTTGCTGCTCAAGACACAGTTCTGATTGTTATCAGTGTCATTTATCAATTAAAATATTCCACAGTATTTTTTGTGGAAACCATACTACGTTTGATTCAGTATTATTTGATGAATGTGAAGTTCAAAACAACACCATTTTACTTGAAATAGAAATCTTTTGTAACACTATAAATGTGTTTGCCGTCACTTTTGAATTCAATTTAATGTGTACTTGCTGAATAAAACTATTAGAATTCATTTCTTTTCATAATTCATGTCTGTCAGGTTCGGTCAGGATTCAAATGTAGGTTTAAGCGTTTGTTGAGATCCCTATGAACAGCAGTGATGTTCACCTTAGGAAACTCCGCTAATAAGGAAACGGATTAAATACTGTATTCCCAAATGTTATTAAGCACTACATTTACAGTGATATAGTTCATTTTATATTGACTGTACACTAATCTAAAGTGTACTGTATATTAATGTTTTCTCAGAAAGATCCTAATAGTGTTGCAGAATGTATTGATGAAGGTGTACATTATATAAACAGCCTTTAAAAATAGATGAGCGCCTCACTCGCTGAACTGCCGTGTCTGCGTGTCCCAGCGGAGCGGCTCAGAGGTGCTTCAGGTGGTAATGAATGTTATGTGAGGGAGAGACTGATAGAGACTGTCTATTTTCAATGCTAATGACTTGAGAAGAAAGGTGTTAGCGTCAAGTGAAGGAGACGAGAACAAGCTGTTCACCTTCATCCTCCAGACCTCTGTCAGGAGAGGTCACACTTCAGAGCGAGCGTGAGGCTGCGTGTCTGCCGTTCTTCTCTTGTGTTTCGACTGCAGGCGTCAGATGATAACCCTTCCCATCGCAGACTGACATCTGGAGGCGGATCTGTCCGTGACGTAGCGTAAATGTAACGTTGCGTGTGTGTTTCAGGAGGCTGTCATCGCGCCGGTGTCGCCGGATGTGCTGTACCTGTTCCGCGTGCAGGCCGTGTGTTTGAATGACAAGCGCAGCGACTTCAGCCAGAGCATGCTCTTCAGAGGTACAGAGATACGAAACAAGCCTTTCGTGAACGTGTGAAAGCGCTCCCTCTCATTCATATTTTTCTTCTTTGGTTTCGGTAGCCAACACCACCAGGATATTTGAGGGCACAAGAATAGTCAAAACTGGGATGGTAAGTTTACATCTGTCCAGCAGGTGGCAGCACTGTCTCTTTGCATGGCCATTCCACAAATTAAATACACGTGTGTAAATGTATAAAAACGGCCTGAAACTCTTTACTCTGTCTGTTGATCTTTTAGAATGTCTTTTGTCTGTCATTTTCATGCCTTAGAAAATGATATAAATGTATTTGTTACAAATAGTAATTTTATAATAATTGTAATAATAGTAATGATATATGCAAGGTAAATATTTCTATAATAATTAACCAGAAAGTTTTTAAAGGTTTTAAGTTTTAAAAGTTTGACAGATTTCAGTCAGTAGTTTTAAAGCGTAAAGCTTGAACGTTTTGAAGGCAAAACATAGATAGATCTATCATGTTTCTAACATTAGCATGTTGCTAGCATGTTTTTTGCATGAATAGCATGTTGTTACCGTGATTCTAGTGTGTTTCTAGCATGATTAGCAAGTTACTAACATGTTTCTAGCATGACTAGCCTGTTGTTAGCATGTTTCTAACATGATTAGCAAGTTATTAGCATGATTCTAGTTGCTAGGCTTGGCTAGTGAGATAATGTAAGTCTATCCCTGCTGAAAAAACAGCCTAGGCTGATTGGCTGGTCTTAGCTGGTTTAGGACCAAAACCCTTCTAAAACCTGGTTAGCTGTTTTTTTTTCAGCAGGGTATGGGATTTTTCCCAGTTTTAATCGCCATTTTTAGGGAAACCGTAAGTCCGATCAGTTAGAAAAGATATAGCACACCCGGTCAGATCAGTTTGAAGATCTGAGTTTGGAGTTAAGAATAATAATAATAGCATTTCAGTAAGTTGACTTTCTCAGGCCAACTTAATTAAAAAAAAAAATTGAAATCATGGTTCAAAAATGGCCTGAATCCTGTTCTTCTGTTGGTCTTCATCTGTGTGTTTGCTCTGTTTCACTCACATGATGTGCACAGATGTGATGTTGTGGAATCGATGCAGAGATCAGTAAAGTGTGATTTCTGTCTGTCTCTAGCCGACCGTGTCTCCAGCGTCGTCGGCAGACATGGCACCCATCAGCTCCGGCTCCTCCACCTGGACCTCCTCCGGTCTTCCGTTCTCCTTCGTGTCGATGGCCACCGGGATCGGCCCCTCTTCCAGCGGCAGCCAGGCGACGGTGGCGTCCGTGGTGACCAGCACTCTCCTGGCGGGGCTGGGTTTCAGCGGAGGCGTGATCTCCTCCTTCCCCAGCTCCGTGTGGCCCACCAGACCCCCGCCCTCCAGCCGCCAGACCCCTGCCAAACCCGTGCTGGCCACCGCAGAACCCGCCTCCTCGCCGGCCGCAGACGCCGAGCCCGCCGCGGCCGCAGACGCCGACGCCTCCGACGACGGTGGAGGAGATAAGGGAGGGAAGGGTGAGGATGAGGACGGAGAAAAGAACGGAGAGGAAGAAGAGGAAGAGGACGAGGAGAAAGGTGCCGAGAGCAAAGACGGCAGCGTTCCGGACCATGTGGAAAAGCAGACGAACGGCTCCGCGACTAAAGACCCGCCCACGGCTGTGCCCGATTCCACAGCCAAAGAGAAAGGAGGAAGCCGGGGGGCAGAGAACTCCACAGCGCCATCTACTGTCCCGGAGGATGGCGTGGAGAAAAACACACACACCGTGAGGGAAGAAGACACGCTGGTGCTGCCGACCAGAGAGCCGGAGGATGATGACAATGTGACGGCAGTGACGGAGGCCCCGGACGACACGGCTCACACCGGCAAACCCAGCAGAGGAGACCGCAAACACCTGCCTCCTTTCTCCATTCTCACAGGTTAGACAACATTTCTAGTCACTGTTCATATCCCGCCTTCTTGACTCCGAGACAACAATATTTATAAATCCCATGACTTTTACATTTGATCATGAATTAATGGATGTGGATTTTTTAAAAATGTTTTTTGTCCTTTAAAATATTTTAGAGCTTGGAAAACTGGAAAAAATGTATATTAATAAAATATATAAAATATTCATGCATTACAGTTAACTAAATATAAAACACATTAAAAAAACACTTATTTTATTTACTTTTCTCATTTTTATTTAGCTTTATTGTACTATAACAGCTAAAGCTAAAATTAGGGGGAAAAACAAAACAGACATATTTAAAAAACAAAACAGAAAATATAAAAATAAAGCTTCTGAGTTGTAAATATTCAGTATTCAAAATATTAATAGAATCTTAGTGATACTAAAATAAGTCTGTCAAAATGTCTTGTTTTAGTTGTTTTATTTTAATGCTCGTTTATCTTGTTTAAAGTTATTTCGGGGCTCCTGTGAGAGTTAGCTGATTCCTCCTAATTGAGAACAACCAATGACATGGACTTTTTTCGTCCTGATTCATTAATTCGTACAAAATAGGTTGAAAATGCAAGTCATTTGTCCTGAGTTCACCTCATCTATAATGAGCATGATTTTCATTTCTGAACTCTCATTAATTTGTTTTATTCAAGTGACAAATGTCAGGGTGGTACAACTGACCTGATAATGAAGAGAAAACATTAACAGAATGACAGCCACAGTCATGTGGTGTGACCAAATTCAGAAAGACACTTATAGTAGATCAATATCAGATCATTTGACCTCTTCATGTCAGTGCAGTTTGTTCAATTTGAAAAAAATGTGGTGTGGTGCAGCTCTCAAAAACTTTTTTTAAATTATGTTTTGCTTTGAAAAATATGTTTTAATTTAATTTTGCTAATGATTAGGATACATATACTGTATTCAGTATGTAAGAAATTGCTGACACTGCTTTTTACTTGGTTACACCGTATGACATGTTTACTTTAAGTAAGGAGCTAAGTCATATCCAGAGATCGTAATATCGCAGAGTGGTATTAGTCTTTGGCCAGCCTTTCATATGACCCTAGCAACCACATAGCAACCTCTCACGTCACGCTAGCGTTGTGTTGGCAGGTTTTGCGTGTGCGGCACCTCTCGTCTTTCAGCAGGAGACGTTACACTGGTTTTCTTCTCTCTAAACAGTCAGCTCTTGTGTTTTGTGGTCCCGTTTGCGTCCCCTGTGCAATGATGGTTTCATCTCCCTCCCTCACTCGCATTCTTTGTCCTTTATATCCCGTCTTCCTCCGTTTCTCTTTGTCTCTTCATCTTCCTTATCCCCTCTCTTCTCATCCTTCCATCTTGCTTTCCGTCCTCTCTGTTTGTTTCGGAGGCAGAGGGTTGGCCTAGTTTTCCGGTCCAGAGAGGATGAGAGCAGAAAACATTTTCAGCTGCAGGGAGTTAAAAAAAAAGAAAAAAAAAACAAGAAACAGAGAAACTCCATATTTAGCTCTATGGCACTGGAGTGTGTGTGTGTGTGTGTGTGTGTGTGTGGTGAGGCTGGAGCAGCACGGGTTAGTTAGCAGCATGCTGTCCTGGAGGAACGGCTGCAGGTTTCTGATCTCTCTGCTCTTACATTCAGGACCTGAGTCTGTGATTCTCACTGCTAGTTTGGGACTCTGGTATGTTAGTGTGTGTGTGTGTGTGTGTGAGAGAGAGAGAGAGAGAGAGAGAGAGTGCGTGTGTGTGTATGTGTGTGTGTGTGAGAGTGTGTGTGTGTGTGTGTAGACTGGTAGGATGACCGTGATCTTGCCAAGTGGGACGTGTTCTTAAATCAACATCCTTGTTAGTCCTGGAACAATGATCATATGGACCAATCAGGTTTGGGGGAAGCAGTCAGAGTTCAGTTCAGGTCTGGGTTTGGTGCTGCTGTAAACTCAGCATTTCTCTCTGAACTTTTTTTATTTTTTTATTGTTAGGACAACCTTTCACAGGACTGAAGGGCAAACAAAGCAAACTCATCTAGAAACACGTCTTACTTGGCAAAACAGTGGTAACCGGCACGATATTTGACAATAATTTTGAGTAGTTTTGCATTTATTTTAAATCTTTAGTAATTGTTTTGTATGTGTAATGAGTAAATGGTGTGTAAAATGTTTATTTCAGCGGGGTTTTTTTAATCTAATTAAATTGAACATTGTAATGTAAATTACTGCAAATTACTATATTTATAATAATAATAATAATAATAATAATAGTAGTAATGATTATTTTGATATTGTTATGATTCATGTGGGTATATGGCATTTATTTTGAATGTTTTATAAACATAATGTAAAATTTTGAGTAAATATTGTGGAAAATATATATATTTTTTCAGTTCAGCAATTAAACTGAATACTATTGTTATGAATGATTTCATAATATAACTAAAAACTATTGCAATTGTTATTTATGATTATCATTATTGTTGTAGATGCTATTATTCATAATAATAATAAACCATGTTGATATTAATAAATATAATTAGTAGAAGTACTAATGTATTATTGTTATTGATGTTAAGTAACGCATTTTTGCATTCGTTTTGAATGTTTTATGAACATTTTGAATGTTGAGTATTATGTAAAATAAGTGTTTATTGCTTTTTAGCAGTTTAGGTTTTGAAGCAGAGCCTCTGTTTGAGCGGTGTGTTGATAGTATTGTGTGTGTGTGTGTGTGTTTCAGAGCGTACGGTGGTCTCCAGTATGCACCCTGTGCCTGCGTCGGCTCGGATGGAGTGGATCATTCCTCTGGTGGTGGTGTCGGCGCTCACCTTCCTCTGCCTCGTTCTGCTGCTGGCCGTGCTGGTTTACTGGAGGTGAGACACTGACACTCATCCACTGACGCACTGATGAATCGCTGATTTCCTGAGCCGCTCTTTGACAGACACACGACCGACTCTCTGATTGAATCACTCACGCAGACGGATGGCTGCACCCTGATGTGACTCTCTCAAACGCTTCATCTGCTTTATTGCGTTAGAGTCGGGCTGCCGTGTGTATGTTGCTGTAGTTCTGTGTGTGTTTGTGTCCGTTTGGATCCTGCAGCAGCTAGTTTATCACTCTGGGGCCCCTGGCGTCCCCTGGGCCCCGAGGGCTGGAATAAAAAGCAGTTAGGACTCTGCGTGTGTGTGTAATGTGTCTCTTGTGAGACGGTAAGTAAGATAGAGAGAGGCCGTGCTCTTCCCTTAAGGCGTCTCCAAAACGAAGGAGGTGCTACGGAAACGGCCGCCGAGGCCCTGTTGCCATGGTCACACCTGAGACTGAGCGAGTGTGGCGTCAAACGCTGTATGTGTGTGTTACAGTGTGTGCAGCAGCGTCCTAGTGTTTGGAGTTCATAAGATTGTTTAATGTTTTAGAAGGATCTCGCTCAAGAGATCTCTGCGATCAAAGCTGAATTTTCAGCGTCATTGCTCCAGTCTTCAGTGTCACATGATTCTTCAGAAATCTAATGTGACCGTAAAACTGTTACAGTTCTGCAACATTTATTTGAAATAGATTTTTTTGTAATGTATCATTGCGTAATAAAATTACATTTTCTTTCAAAACAAAAACTTACTGATAAAAGGAACAGCATTTATTCAAAATGAAAAAAAATGAGCAGTATCAAATTTCAAAACTCACATTTTTTAAAGAAATGAATAATTTTATTCAATAAGGATTTGTAAAATTGATTTACAAAAGTGATAGTAAAGACATATTTTGTTACTAAAGATTTATATTAGGAATAAATGCTGTTATTTGTAAAAATCTGTGATTTTTTTTTCAGCAAAGAATACTGAAAGAAGTGTCACAGGTTATAAAGCAGCAAATATAAATATATATCACTGAGATTTTGCTGATGTAAAACTGTTGATAAATCAGTATATTAGAATGATTTCTGAAGGATCATGTGACACTGAAGACTGAAAATTCAGCTCATCTCTCTCTGGATATGTCCTGTTCTCTGGAGGACAGCTGATGGAGTCTCTCAGGGGTTTTGATCACACCATGTCTCAGTTTAGCAAACAGCTCTGGAGCAGGACTGTGCCAGGACCGTCTCCCCAGGTCTGGGCTCTCCGCCCTGGGCCAGAAACGGCCATCTGCTCCCTCCTCTGGAGCTCAAGGGCCAGGCAGTAGCAGGGGGTCGTGAAATATTTTGAGACGTGTAACCGCCGCCAAATCCTCCACCGCCCGATAACACACTCGACCGAACGCAAACCCTCTCCAGAGAGAACACACATCTGTCATGAGAAAGACCACTATAATTAACATACACACTGAAATATGAGACACAAACTATTATTTGATGCTGTTTCTGGCTGATCAAATGCTTAGAATATTGGAAAATGCTTTGTGAATCTGCTGGGTATTAAAACACACACACGCACACACACTCATACCCTAACTTCCCTAATGACTTGTGTGTGTGTGTGTGAGGGTCTGTAAGTGTAATCTGCTCAGTAGACTGACAGAGATTACCCTCAGCACTACACACTAATGTCTCAGTCTGTATCAGATCACATATCCTTACCTTCTGTCACTGTGTGTGTGTGTTGGTGCATTTGTTTGCTGTCGTGTGTCTGAAGTCCACGTGGAAACATTAACTAGGATGCGTCATTTCCTGTGGCGGTGTCATGAAAGTCAAATAATCATTTACGCTCGAAAACCAATTTCTCAATCAGTACTTTTGACTCTTTTTTTGTTGTGTGTTGTGTTTCCCAGTGCTTTTATTTGTGAGCCACGTGGAGTTGCTGTCTACAGTTTGTAGAGTTTTCAGAGTCTGTGATTCATGAGGTTGTGCTGAAACTCCTGATGGTGTAAACAGCAGAGCAGCTCACTAAAACACACCGACAAACACTCAGTCACTGTCACCTGTACCATACTGAAACCTTTTATACATTTTCCTCAGATCTACAGAACGACTCAATCATTGTGTTAAACAATGCGATTGTTTGTTTGAAGCTGAATAAAAGCCTCCATCCCAGTGTCCGGTTGGACTGGTTAAAGTGGAGTGATAATGATCTATATGAGAACCTCCCGAAGCGTTTCCTGACTGTCCCGAATCTGCTTTTGCTCTACAAATCAGACCTGTTGAGCGTGTAGTTTCACAGACCTCAGCTCAACATTATTTACAGTGCAGAGTTGCTTTTAACGTTGTAATTTAGGCTGGACTTGAGGAACAGTTTATCTAAAAAAATAAAAAATCTGTCAGCTACTTTTCATGTTGTTCCAAACCTGTGTGTCTGTCTTTGTTTAGTGGAGTACAGATGTTTTACAGAATGTTCGTGCTGCTCTATTCCACACAATGAAAGAATGTAGTGACTATGGATGTCAAGCACCAATACAGGCAAAAAAGCATCATAAAGGGCCACTGAAGCCATGCGATACCCGTCAGGAACAGGCTGTAGAATTCTTTCAGATCTCAGTCATGTTTGCATATTCAAATGTAACCAATCACGACACGTAATAACGTGAACAGCGCTAAAAGATTCGAGATCTACAGCAAAGGGTGGCATTTTCAGCAAACATCTTAAATATTTGTCTGTTCATCATACCAGGGTTATTATCATTGACTAAAATTATTAAACACATTTTTGTTCATTGAAATAAAGCTGAAATAAAACATAAATATTAGATTAAAAACTTAATGGAACTTAACAGAAATTAGAAATGTTGTCAACTAACTGAAATGAGCTTAAGTTGAGCACTAAAATTTGTAACTAAAAATGAAGTAAAAGAAAATTAAACCTTAATAGTATTATTTAAAACAAAAAAAATAAAATAAAATAAATGATGTTAAAATAATACACAAAGTTATTGCATGACTTCAGATGACTTGGACTATAATTGGGTGAGTTTAATGGTCTAATTTTATTGTTGTTGTTGTTTTGTTGTTTGTAGCTCACAAAAAAATCAGCTTGAACAGAAGAAAGTCAAATGGTTTTGGAACAGCATGAGAGTGAATAAATGACAGAAATTTAGTCAAACTTTAATTCTTGCATAGTCTATTTTGATGCAGTCTGTTTCTGTATGTTTTTTGTGCTATTCTTCATTCTCTTGGACAGAAAGGGAAGTTAAACAGAGTTCAACACAAGAATGGAGTAGTTGGACACAAAGGAGTGTCCATCTGGAAGGGTGTGTGTGTGTGTGTGTGTGTCCAAAGGGAAAGGCAGCAGGTGTCTGTGCTTTATCAGATGAGTTGTGGACTGATCTGGGATCAGTGAACTGTTCACGTCTGACCCCAGCAGCTCTAGCACTCGTGTAAAGCCCTGTGCATGTGATACGTCAGGACCGGCCCTCTCTCCACCCCCTCTCTCTCTCTCTCTCTCTCTCTCTCTCTCTCTCTCTCTCTCTCTCTGTCTCTCTCTCGCTCACTGCTCTGTTTGCTCGGCGGCAGCATGCGGAGCCTACAGTCGCTCACCTCTCCTAAAATCCCTCGTTCTTTGCAGGGATGAACAGCTTATGTTCTCTGCTGTGCATCAAGTACAGGTAGGACAGACGAGACTCCCGCTGGCTTATCGGGTTGATGTCCAGAACTTCGAGTTTTTGTAACTTTAGAACAACCTTTTAATCTTTCGCTGTCTCTTTCTGTTTGTTTCTTTCTACTGGATATGGATTTTGTTTCTTACCTGCTTATCGCTTGTCTTGCAAAGTGAAAGAAAGAGGTAAAACCAGTTTGCAGCTCTCAAACTTGAAACAATTCTCAATAATTCATCCTGACAGTCCGAGTTTCTTTGAATGAGTTTACCTTGTAGTTTGGTGTGTCGTGTTGTCAGTGGACGACATACAGACTGGTGCTGCACATTTTAGTTAGAAAATATGTAGATGTTCCACATGGATTTTAGAAGTAAAAAAGTTGAGTTGGGGGGGGGGCGGGTTTAACAAAAAAATGGTCTAACAAAACCTGCCTTGGGACATCAGTGCATGTCCTCACAGATTAAATATAATTAAAATATAATTATTTAAATCAGAAAATATAATTATTTAAATGATAAAAAAAAAATTAATGATAAAAAATAATAATAAATGTTAAAGTTTTTTTTTGTAGATTAAAACAATTATAATTTACATTCTAAAAATGTTAAATAGTTTATTTAATGTGTAGAGTTTAGGTTAGTCTGTAGCCTTTGTAATTAGTTTAAAATAAAAACAATACCTGTGACTTTAAATATGTTTCTAAATATAACAGTGGAGGAAGACTAGGAAATGGACATAAAGCATCATGAAACTTCATAAAAGTATGGATAAAAAAGAACAGTGTGGAAAGTTTGCTATAAAGTAACTTCTTTTGCATTCTGCAGAATAATGTCATACAGGTTTGTAAACAGTTTTTTTTTTTTTTTCATGTGTATTGACGCTCTACAGAGTGTTTGAAGTGTAAGGTTGTAATCTCTGTTTGGAGTGTTTGATTTGCTCTTTGAAAGGAGGGTTCAAAGTGCATCTTGATCCTGTCATACGTACCCAGTGCGTGTGTGTTTACTCTGGTGGGGATTGTCACCTAAAACACGCCTCATGGAAACTTTATGATGTCACTTGACTGTCTCTGGTTGTGTCTCTTCTACAGGCGGTGTTTCCAAACAGCTCATTTCTACGTCGAGGACAGCAGCTCGCCCAGAGTCGTGCCCAATGAGAGCATCCCCGTCATCCCCATCCCAGGTAGGCGTTTTCTGACAGATCTCAAATCAGTCAAACATTTACATTTGACCTAAAGACACACTCCATTCTGATCCAGTGTCAGGTGCAGAACTCCTAGATAACATGTGCTTTGATCTAATGTCAGCGCAGTGATACGAAACACTGTATGCATGAGTTTTTCTTGCGTACCTTACATTATGGGTAAAAGGTTGGATTGCGTAAGATTGTTAACAGTGCTAAGATGTGGCTGTCGTCTCAGCGTGTGTGTTTGTGTGGGATTGACTCTGACTCTCCACAGACTGTTATTCTGTGCGATTAGTGTAGAATCTAAAAATCTATTGCTGCATTGATTTTGACATGAAGTGCCTCTAATCAAGTTTTCAGCTTCTGAGAAACAGCGAGTAAAACAACTGCGTTCACAAGCGTGGGGCACAGGGTGTAGCGCCACCTTTTGGTTCATTTCGTGTTTTTTTTTTCCTGTTGTTTCTCATATTTTGTGGTGCTCACACTATTATTGTTTGAAACTCTTAGCCCTAAAGACCTGGGTGTACTTCATTTGCCATGTTCTGCTCCATCTTGCGTGTAGCCGTGTCCGCACAGCTTTCAAAGTGTGCTTAACCGTGGATGAGCACGAACAGATGAATTCTACACATGCACAGAACCATCTATCGGACTCTCAACATTCACTATTGTAAGTGGACTATCCGTGGGCTGCATGTGGACAGTCGATGTGTATGTCCATTGACAAATTTGACAATAAAAATCCCATCACGCAGACGGCACACGGACCGTTACAGAACGTGTTCAAACGAAGTAACTAGGGATGCACCGAAATGAAAATTCTTGGCCGAAACCGAAAACCGAAAAAGAGGAAACCAAGGCCGAAAACCGAAAACCGAAACACCGAAAGAAATTATGCCAATTATTAGTACCATTGCATTTGTGGCTATGACTGTGTACTAACCTTACTAAAATCAAGGCATTGCAATTGCATAAATTAATATTAAAGTTTCAAAGAATAAATCATTGAGGTTGAGCCTGTCCTCTGCCTGACATTTGAGAAAGATTTGAGAGAGTGTATTTAAATAGGGCCAGTGCATAAATTAAAATTTTTGTCAAATGTTGTGATCAAACTTATGATTTTGACCTGGTGGACAATCAAATTGGCAAAAAAAACACAAAGATTTACACTGAGGGAAGCCTAATCATCATAATATATTATAGACTTGGGGGTGGCTCTTTTGACCTGAATCAGTTAGTGACCACCCAGAAAACCCTAACAATGGCTGACAACCACCAGCAACACCTGAGTCAACTGCCTGGCTAGCAAAGCTTTAGAAACCACCTAGTAATGTCCTGACAACCACCCACAACACTAGCCCTATCAATCACTTAGTAACACCCTAGCAAATACTCATAACATTCCAGCTACCATGAAGCAAAGGCCTACCGATCATCCACAGCACCCCATTAAGCCTTTTCAGGCCCCCACGACACCCTATTAATGCCTCGACAAACACCAGCAGCTACCCACAAACACCTAACAATACTCTAGCAACCACTCAGCAACGCCCTAGAAAACCATTTAGAACGCTCCAGCAACCACATCCTTAAAACCCCATCAGTGCTCTGGAAACCAAACACAACACCGTATTAATGCACCTAGCAATGCCTTGACAACCACCAACGACAGCTAAGAAACTGTCTGCCTAGCAACACCCTGGAAACCATCTAACAAAGCCCTAACAACCACCATAAATACCCAAGCAACTATCCCTGGCAGCCACGTAGGAATGTCCTCACAGCCACCTACAGCTACCAGTGATGTTCTGGCAGTGCGCTGGAGCCGCTGAATAGACTGAATCACAGCCAAAGCTAGCAGTGGTGAGGGATGGTTTTGCTGGTGTTCTGTTTGTTCAGTAAGCTGATTTTCTGGAATGGCTGTGTCATGTTTACTGTAAACTGGATGTGATGAGTGTACGCCGCGCTCAGGAGATTGTTGAATATAGACACACTCAATGTTTTGAGCTGTTTGAGGAAGCGTGGTCTCGTTAGGTTTGTTCAGGTTCTACGTGGTTACCAGATGACAAGTGCTGTTTATCTGGATTGTCTGCATGCGCACACACACACACACACACACACTTTTACACACAAACACATTAGCCATTACACTTAGAGCCAAGAAAACAGCTTCATCTGACTGGCCTGTATCTCGCTCTGGCTCATTGCCTGTGTGTGTGTGTGTGTGTGTGTGAATCATTAGCGTAGTGGAACAGAAGAAGACAGTCAGTGATCTTCAGGGTCTGCAGGTTTCAGGTCCGGGTTAGTCAGTGTAGTGGAACCCAGATCTTAATGCAACAAGAGCCATTGATTTGCTCCGGCTTTCCCATAAGCACTTCATTGGAAGCCATTTTCATTGTTACGCTGTGGCACGGCTCACAATAACGGTGGCACGGTGCCCTCAATCCAATTTGGGCATCTGTGTTCCAGCTTGGCTCCGGCTGGCCTCGGTATTTACAAAGATCCATTTAGTGTGGGCGGCAGCCTCTCTCTCCGCTGGCGTTTCGAGTTCAACGTCCTTTCAAACATGGACGCTTTCCTGCTAAATAGGGCCTTCAGTTCCTGGCTCGATTTCCCGCTTCGTTTCTGGCATCCACGAGCGCCAGAATTTGTTTGTTCGCTGTATTCAGTTGTAGGTGTTTTAGGATAAAGACAGAAGGTGCATAGATCGCCTTTTATTAGTGTCAGAAGCTTTAGATCGCGTTGGGCTCAGATCGTTTTAGGTCAGTAATAAAACAGATGCGTTATTATTTGAGATGCATTCGATTGATCTAAAGTGACAGAAGGGATTTTCATAATGTTACAAAAGATGTACATTTCAAATAAATCTTCATAAAAGAATCTCGGAAGAAATGCGTAATGCAGAAATGCAAAAAAAAAAAAAAAAAAGTTACGCAACAAATTAGCATATTAGAATGTATGAATGTAAATTCAGCTTTTGCATCACATGAATATTATTCTATTCTATTCTATTATCATGTACTATAATAATTAGTTATTAAATAAATAATTAGTACTTACCATACTTATAATTACATTGTACATTTTAGTTGTTAGTTTGTTATTACCAAATTAAATAAGAGTACAATTACAGGCTTTTTCTGTCTTGATTTGAAGTGATTTAAAGTTTTGCAGTGCTATGGATGTGTGTTGTGTGTATTTGATGTACTTTCGTTTATTTTTCTTTATCTGTGTGTATTTAGACAGATTTGAGTGACAGTTTGTCGGCTTATTGTGTGTCTGTCAGTTGGCCAGTGTGAATCTGGACATGTTTTTTTTATGTTGTTGTATTCACTGTGACTGAAGTTGAACCCTGATCCTTCATTCATCCTCTTAGTCGACACGCTGAACTGTTGATTATCTGATCAAGCAGCGAGCAAACGCTCGTGTGCTACTTTTTTGGCGTAAGGTGCAGTTTTGAATGTTTAATCAAAACAGAATTATAAAAAGTAACATTAATTATAGTAATAACTTTAAATAAAGTTTTTAGTGCTAAATCATTTCTTTTTGGTCCAAAATGAAATCAATGATAAGGATTGCAGGTTTAAATGTTGGATAGACAACATATTGGATTTTTCGTGTGGCTTACTGTCCATGGCACAATGAGGGTGATGCAGTGTCTTCTCTGGGATACTTCCTGTTTTCTCCAGATAAGACAACAGAAGGGTGAATCCGTCTCTCTCTTTTTGCTCTGTTCCAGATGATATGGAGGCCATCCCTGTTAAACAATTTATCAAGCATGTGTCAGAACTCTACTCCAACAACCAGCACGGCTTCTCAGAAGAGTTTGAGGTAAGATCTTCACACACACTACGTAGAGGCGTCTGCCGTCTCTCTAACTCTTCCCTCTCAGCAAACTCCCTCAGACGTCTGTAAACACGGGTCCCGTCTCACGCGCTCCCCTCGGCCTCGCTGCAGCGCTTCTGTTGACGGTTCTGGTGTGTGTCCGTGCACAGCTGGGCCGGGATCCCTCTGCGGATGTGTGTTATTCCTGGCAGGTGGCCGTACAGGACAAGCCAGTTGAACTCAGCCTGTGTGAGAATGAATTAGGCCATCTGAACGCTGGCGTCTTTTGGACTCTCTCTGATGTGTGTGTGTGTGTGTGTGTGCAGCGCAGAAGCCAGAAAACCACAACAACGTTCTGTCAGACTAATGTGACGGCGGTTTGTATGAGGATGACTAGTAATTAGTTATCCGTTGAGTCTTGGGCCACAGCGAATGCTGTCAGCGGCGCAGATGAATGTCAGTGAATGATCTGAGATGTTCAGCCTCTGATGATCACACTCACACACACAAACGCACAGTTTTTTAGATACTCTCAAGCGGAATTTTTGTATCATGTGGGAAGTACAACAAAGCAGTATTACCTTTCACCTGCTTTTATTTATTTTTATTTTTATTTGAAGAGCTTATTTGCAAAAACAGATAACTGTTATCATGTTTTTATTGTGTTTTATTGTGTTAGTCAGCTGTATTATTTTACGTTTTTTTAAATAACCCACTGCGGTTTGATTGAGATTAATTGGAATGCACAATGAAAAAAGTTGTCTGTTTTTGTAAATGAACTCTTCATTTATTGTTCCAGCTTTTTGTTTATTTATTTATTTCCTTTTTTATTTGCTTTTTGTTGCCTTCTACATTTTAATTTACACAAGTGGAAAATGAACAAGATTAGATGGGGCAAAATACCTCAGTAACTGTAAGATCTCTTCTTTGTTGTATTTTATGCATGAGTTATACAGATATTACATGAATCTGTGGCCCTGCTAATTCCAAATTGTTTTTCAAGCCATCGTTGATAAATGCCAGGGAAAACATGGAGCAGTATCTTATTACAAACAAAGTCTCAAATCAAACTACAGCGTCAAATGACAAATCTCAAAATAAAAGCAATAAAATGAAAAAATAAAAATCATTTTATATTTAAAGACTCATTTTGGGAATTTACTTGGATAAATGAAAAAAATGACTTTCATAAATAATAATGTAGTTTGATTCATTCTTTCTCATAGCCAGCTGCTCATTTTGGGTTTATTTGCTTGGCTTTTATTTATATGTTTAATCAATATGTTTTCAGAAGTACCATTTTCAAAGTATATTTAATTCATCAGAACATCACAATTGTTTTTACCGCTCCCCTGTTAGTAAACACGTTTGTCGGTATAGAGCAGCGTGCGAACGTAGCCCGTGTCTGTCGTGCGTGTCACGAGGCGAAGGAAAATCTTTCCGTTTCGTTTCACAGCAGGTCTCCTGCTTTCCCTCGTCCAGAGGAGAGAATGAGAGGAGGAGAGAAGGGGAGGTGCGCGGGTCCCCGAGGTTCCTCGGAGGGCCTCGCTTGGCCTCTTTGTTCCGCGGTGGCTTGATTGACGCGGGGAAGTGCCTCTGAAAGCGTGTGTGTCCTGATGGACGCTGGGAAGTGGTTCCAAGGGGGGTTTGTGCTGCTGCTTCCCCTCAATGGATTCCTCTGTGGTTCCTAACCCTTCTCTCTCGCCTCCACTACTCGAGCGGAGAGAAAGAGGGAAGACGGCCGAGCCAAACCCCTTTTGGACGGAGCCCCCCAGGCCCCTGACAAGTGGCTTTGTGCAGCCTGGGCCGAGAAAAGCAGCGGCCGGGGTGACGGCGATCATGGGAGCCAGCGAGGAGGGGAAGGGGATTGGCCGGGCCTGGACGGACGGGGATTACGTGCGCCCCGGGTGTGAGCGATTCGGCGGGGGGAGAAAGAAAAGAGACTCAAAGGGGAAAAAAGAAGAGGACACTTTTTGGCATTCAGCTGAAAGCGAGAGAAGAGTGAATGGAGGACGCCAGAGAGGAAGACGAGAAGAGCGGTGCAGGACAGACCTATTTGCTTCAGTCTTTCAATTCCCAGCTTTTTTCTAGCTACAAGAAAGTGAAAAGGGTCGTTAAACGGGCTGTTCGTGTCGACTTTAAGGGAAAAAAAAAATGGTGGCGTTCATGTGATACGACACAGCTCGCACATTCACGGACTCTCCTATATAAATGGGACTCTCATATAAATGCTTAGCGTTGACGTTGAGTGCAGTGTCAGCTCTGCAGTGCTCTCAGAATGCTAGTGAGGTTAGTTCAGGTGCAGGTAACCAGAAACCGCACAGGTGTGTGTGCGTGCGTGGATGAGAGGCATTGTTGAAAACGGCCCCTGGCAGTTTTTCAGACATCTTGTGGTTTTAAACAAGCTTTTCCACACACTCTCCAAACGCAACACAAGCACACAACCACACGCAGCCTGTTCTTATGTTCCGCTACATCGCTTTCAGCGTCTCAGCGTCTTTGTTGTGCGGTGTTAATAGAATGCGTCGAGTGCTCGCGGGTTTATTGAGGGATCTGTTAACAGCCTCAGGATGTTAGCTTTGCTGAACCTGCCGTACATGCAAACTAAAGACAGTGTTTGTGTTCATGCACAGACATCCTCTATAATACTAGTTTGTTCAGGTTTTTTTTGGTCTTGCTTTTCTGTAAGTGTTATCTGTGTAAAAAAGGGTTGTTCTGTATGACATCAAATGAAAAGGAAATTTAAGATGTCTCGTGTGTGTGTTGTAGGAAGTGCAGCGCTGCACAGCAGACATGAAGATCACATCAGAACACTCCAATCACCCCGACAACAAGCACAAGAACAGATACATCAACATCATCGCCTGTGAGTCTCTGCTCATGTACAACACACAGAGCACCCATCAAAATATGCTGTTTTATCGTTCAAGGTTTTTCATTACCACTTATATTATCGGCATTTCAGTTCTAATGTAATTCAACATTTACATACACTACTGTTCAATAGTTGAAAGAAATGTTTTTGTTCATCAAGGATGCATTACAATAAAGATATTTACAATGTTACAGAAGATTTCTGTTTAAAAAAATGCATATTAGAATGATTTCAGAAGGATCATGTGACACTGAAGATTGGAGTAATGTGCTGAATTTATAGTTTGAAATAGGAAACAGCTGTTTTACACTGTAATTATTAGTGTATTTCGAGGGGTGAGAACCAGAAAGGTGTAAGTGACATCTCACCAACTTTACAGGAGGGCCAAAACAAATATTTACCATCTAAATTTGTGAACTGATTTCAATCGTTTATAATAAAAATGTGCACACACATGGATGACAGTATACTTTTGCCAGTAGAAAGAGAGCAGTCATTGAGGGCTTTAATTTGATATATATATATCTCCATTTCACCCAACATGTCACTTATGCCCTTCTGGTTCTCACCCCTTTTTTTCCAATTGAATGCAGCCTTGCTGAGCATAAGATACTTCAAAAACAGCAAAAAAAAAACAACTTTTAACCATTAGTGTAAATTTCCAGAATTAGGATTGTCTCCATTAGCGTTAATGACAGCAGCACCTGATGATCTTGTTATCGAGCATGACTTGAGAAAGTTCCCAAGAGCATATCGCACTTCACTGAAGGAAATATTCAGTCAGAATGTTTCCACATTGTTTCAAATTCTTTATATTTGCACATATACATTAGTTTTGAATTCTAGGCTAACTGCAGATCAGACATCAGACGTGAATCTGATCTCTCTCGTTGTTCCTCCAGACGACCACAGTCGAGTGAAGCTCAGGCCTCTGGCAGGAAAAGACTCCAAACACAGCGACTACATCAACGCCAACTACGTGGATGTGAGTGACGCGCAGAACACGCCGACGTGAGTCTGCCGTATGTACAGTGACGCGACTGTGAGTGTTTCTGTGTCTCTCCTCAACAGGGCTACAACAAACCCAAGGCCTACGTCGCAGCTCAGGGTCCTCTCAAGTCCACATTCGAGGACTTCTGGCGGATGGTGTGGGAACAGAACACCGGCATCATAGTCATGATCACTAACCTGGTGGAGAAAGGCAGAGTGAGTTTCCATCGCAGTGTCAGAATCGCTGAATATCATTTGGCCTCTTTAAACGGTGTGCTCTTGTCGTGTGCGTCTCACAGAGGAAATGCGACCAGTACTGGCCGACGGAGAACAGTGAGGAGTATGGAAATATCGTGGTGACTCTGAAGAGAACCAAAGTAATGGCGTGCTACACACTCCGCATCTTCACCATCAGAAACACCAAAGTAAAGAAGGTAAACGCACTTTTATGTCTCTCGTTACACTCGTCCTCCTCCACTGCTGCTCAGTTTATCCAAAAGTCTCACGTCGTCAACAAATGGCAAAATGAATGGGACCGACGTAACGACAGCAAACTGTGTGAAATTAACCTCAGTGTTATAAAGTCATTAAAAAAGATTCACCGACGCGCTCTTCGTGCCCGAGTCCAGTAGCTCTTAAACATATTATGTTAAATTGTGCTGGTTTAAGTTCACTTGGAAAATGATATTACTCTGCAGACACTTTTCACACCATGAAAATAGCCAGAAATTAAAATGCCAAGCAACCAAAAAGAAAAAAAAACACAGAATGAAAATTCAGCGTCATTTCGTTCAGTCTAACGGGTGCCATTATTTTCTATTAATGTGTTGGAAATGACTTTTAGCAATAAATAGCTGGTGCCAACCTTTATTATTTGTTAACATAGACATATTTGGACTATGAAGTTTTACACTGATGAAAGTCCAGTAACTTTGTTAGAATGGGTTTTTTTGTTTTCTTTTGTTTTTTCACCCTCTCCTTGCTCTATTAGCACGCACGCAAATTAATGACATAACGTATACAGAAATACAAAGTAGCAAGTTCACCTTTTTTCTATGTATTTTTGGATTTTAGTATATAAAAACTGGAATGTGCCGTTTTATAAGCATTTGTTTTCTCACTCATCACGCTTGAAAAGGCACTCGTTTCACAGTATCCGTTCACGCTTTGACCTGCTTCCCTTTACCTGTGAGCGGGATTGTGGCAGTCTTGAGCATTAAAAGCCAGAGGAAAAAATCTTAAGAAGCTTATGCAAGGTCCTGGCCTTCAGAGCGTCAGTGAGAGTGATCTGCTCCCTCCGTAAATCTCTTTCATAAGACACAGAAACACACCAAGGCCACCGGCTGCAAAGAAATGAGGGTCTTTTTATAGCAGACACTTAGATATGAGTTTAGGTGCCACTGTTTTACAGCAGTGAAAAATGCATGTATGGTAATGCACGGTCAAATAAAATAAAACGGAAGGCTGACGTGCTTCTGTAGAGCACTATCACAAATCTGTGCTGTAAGTTTGCACGTGAAGTAAGAGTTAGGGTGGAAAGGCCTTTGTATGATTGTGTATTTTTGTGTTTATTCACCATGAGATACAGCTGCATTTGTGTGTACGTTTTCAGAAAAAAACACCCGTCTGGTTATACTTGTCAGGGCCTGGGTTTCTGAAAATATCCTCAAATACAGTGAAACAAAAGTCTTCAAAATGACTTGAGGACTAGTATCTAGTAAAAACAAAATGTGATAACACTTTAGTTTATGGACCAATTCACACTATTTACTAGTTGCTTATGAGCATGCATGTTACTAGCAAATTAGCTGTTTATTAGTACTTATAAAGCACATATTAATAAGTTCTTCTGCATGAGCATATTCTAGATTCCTCTGATTCTACCCCATACCTAAACTATATCAATAAGCAGCAAATTTACTGAGGCAGAAGTCATTGTTAATAGTTAGTTAAGTGAGAATTGTCCCCCGAACTAAAGTCTGATGAAAAAAATGATTGCAAATAATTAGGGCTTAATAAATATGCAATACATGATCAATTTAGAATGTAGCCTCGGTTATTTGTTTTGTTTTGTGTCTGGTTTCGGCTTAATTTACAGTGTGTGTGCGTTTGCAGGGTCAGAAGGGTAACGCTAAGGGCCGTCAGAGCGAGAGGACGGTCCTGCAGTATCACTACACACAGTGGCCGGATATGGGCGTCCCTGAATACACGTTACCTGTGCTCACCTTCGTCAGGAAGTCCTCCGCCGCACAGACTCCAGAGATGGGCCCCATGCTCGTACACTGCAGGTAAACGCACACATACGTGCAAACACTTCCACCGGCTGATTTCACGGCTGAAGACGGCGATAAACGACCTGTTTACATGTCATCCGTGTGTCTCCTCAGTGCCGGCGTGGGCAGGACAGGAACGTACATCGTGATTGACAGCATGCTGCAGCAGCTGAAGGATAAAGGCTCAGTCAACGTGCTGGGTTTCCTCAAACACATACGAACTCAGAGAAACTACCTGGTCCAAACGGAGGTGAGCCACCAGTCCAGATCGGTCCCGTCCGCCGGCGTGGTCTGGCGCGTCTCTTCAGCTCTCTGTCTGTGTGTGTTTAGGAGCAGTATATCTTCATCCACGATGCCTTGATGGAAGCCATCCTTGGGAAGGAAACGGAGGTGCCCTCCAGTCAGCTGCACAGCTACGTCAACAGCATCCTGACGCCGGGCCCGGCGGGCAGAACGCGGCTGGAGAAGCAGTTCAAGGTGGCGACCGTCTCTTATGCGAAGTCGTTTCCACAATCGGTTTGTCTGTCAGAGCTGACTGCAGAACTGCGATGCGAGACTGGATTTTAAATGCATATTTTGCAGAGAAGAAATCTTTTATCGCTTGTTGCTTTATCGTTTCGTAGCCGCTTAGGACGCTGTGACTTGCAGCCCAGGCCTGACAGCTTCTGTGAAACGTGCAAATATGTGTTTTGCTCGAGTTTCAAGACTTTATGAAATATTTTATTGAGCCCTGAAAGTCTCACTTTTTATGGTTCTTTTTGGTTCGGCTTCAATACCTGAATATAAATCAGCGTCACGTTTTATTTGGTAGACAGCAACTGCAGGACAGCGTTTCCTTCCTAAATTCCAGGGTTGGATTTGCAGTACTTAACATGATGCATCTTATACCCGTTTCTTAAAAGGAATCAATTAGTTGTTTTTTGCCTTGCTTTGTTTGTCGTTTAGTTTGTCAGAATGTTGAAGACGTCTCACGTGATGTGTCTTATGCTGCCTTGAAAAATGAATTAGTTCTGCTTTCTGTTCAGTTGGTGACTCAGTGCAATGCGAGATTTGTGGAGTGCTTCAGCGCTCAGAAAGAATGCAACAAGGAGAAGAACCGCAACTCTTCTGTTGTGCCGTGTGAGTAACGTAACCTAATGCGGATGTAATAGCACTCCCATTTATTTATTGTGTATTGTTGACTGCTTATGGTGTAACGTGGTCATTTTCCTTTCTGGAGAAACTGTTTTGTTCTTTTTCTCATATGTTGGACAGTTTTCCTGCCTGATGTTCTAGTATCCAAACTTTGCGCTTGTTTGAGCAAATGAATTCCCATCGCTGACCCGCTCTCTTGTTCTGCTTCCTGATTGGCTGTTTTTCTTTTCCCCCAGCGGAAAGAGCACGGGTCGGTCTCGCACCGTTGCCCGGGATGAAAGGCACCGATTACATCAATGCGTCTTACATAATGGTGAGCTCCACCGCAGACACGCACGAGCCGGCGCTGAACTCAGCACTCGGTGTTCTGTTTCACGCTCGTACGAGCGAACGTTTGACAGCACCTGTGCACCTCTTTCGAATAGTTCATAGAAAAGAGTTTTCTTTGTGGTATAAAGATGACAGGTCAACGAGAAAACAGGCATTATGGAATTACACACAACCTTCACACTGTCATTTTGCCTTTTTGTCACTTCTACTACAGATCATTTTAACGTAACTGAAACAAACTAACCATACAGGGCGGGTAAACGGAGTCATTTTTTGACGCGCTATACTGTCTCTTGTACGTTAGGGCTACTACCGGAGCAACGAGTTCATCATTACCCAGCATCCCTTGCCTCACACCACTAAAGATTTCTGGAGGATGATCTGGGACCACAACGCTCAAATCATCGTCATGTTACCGGACAACCAGGGCCTGGTGGGTATTCAAGACCATCTTCAAAGTTTGTCTCGAGTGACATCTGGCCTCTAAGGAGGGAAACTCAAGTTGATGTTGTAGGCTGTGCTCCTCAGTGAACTCTGGGAATGGGCTGTAGGAGCGTCAGTCTTCAATCACTCATGTGTTCCCGCAGGCGGAGGATGAGTTCGTGTATTGGCCGAGTCGAGAGGAAGCCATGAACTGCGAGGCGTTTACGGTCACTCTCATCAGTAAAGACAGACTCTGCCTCTCCAATGAGGAGCAGATCATCATTCACGACTTCATCCTGGAGGCCACACAGGTCTGACGCTTGATCGATTATGCAGATTTCATCTAATATAGCTGTATTATTTGTAATTTTATAGTATAATAAGTGTTTCTGAAAAAGCCTCTTGAAACCCTGGTGAAAAATAAATGTACTAAAATGCTTTTAAAATACATGTATTTCATGCTAAGTATACTACAAATACGTTTACATATTATGTACTTAATAAAAATACCCTGCACTTGTACTTTTAGTATACTAAACTGGTACATACTGAAAAAGTCTGCTGAATTGGAACAACTCATTGTTTACTTCATGCACTTTAATTGTGTGAAAGTGGTGCTGAAGTCCAACTATACTTAAGTATATTTGATTGTGCTAAAGCGGAACTGTTGCAAGTACACTTTAGGTACGCCGACACTGTTTAAAGATCATACAATCCTCATCAAAAGTGACATTAAAACATATTTGAGGGTTAATATTAAGAAATGTGCATTGTGCACAAGCAGTACTCCAAACAAAGTTTAATTACAATTTTTTATATCAGTAAGTCTCGAGTGATATGACAATAAATATGTTTATAGACTTGAACTATACTTAGCATAAAATAAATGCATTTTGAATCTATTACTTTTTTACTAGGGAAGACTGCATTTAATGCTAAAAAAACTTATTATTTTTCAATTATACATAATACATTGTAGTAACGTTTTAATGCTGCTTAATATTTTTGTAAAAACTATGAAATATTTTTTTCAGCATTCTTTTATGAATGGAAAGTTAAAAGACAGCATCTATTTGAATAGAAATATTCATGTAACATTTTAAATGCCTTTACTGTAACTTTTGCACAATTTAACGCATTGTTGCTGAATAAAAGTGCCACTTTCTTAAAAATTCTTACTGACCCCGAACTGTAAGTATATAAATAAATAGCTAATATATGACGTTTATTTGCAAAAAACAAAACTCTGCTTTTTTAAATGTTCAAAAATCATCTTTTTAATTATGGTTTTATTGTGTTAGTTAGCTGTATTTTTACTTTATATCAAAATAACCCAACTGCAGTTTGATTGAGATTCATTAAAACGCACAATGAAAAAACATGATTTTTGAAACCGAGTCATCTGTTTTTGCAAATGAACTCTTCATATGTAGTTCATATCAAAGTTTATATAATATAATAGTATTGTAGTAACATCATAAAATGTATAATATTTTATTTTTGTTTAAACGATAGAAGTTATTTCAAATTGTTATCGCTCTCTCTCTGTTTCTTTGACTTTTTAGGACGATTACGTTTTAGAAGTTCGTCATTTTCAGTGCCCAAAATGGCCGAACCCCGACGCTCCCATTAGCAGCACCTTTGAGCTCATCAACGTCATCAAAGAAGAGGCCATGACCAGAGACGGAGCCACTATAGTGCATGACGAGTGAGTGATGCTCTGCTCATTTTTAGCTTGGCCTTTGAAAAACTTCCTCTGGTTTCAGAGTTCGGGATGAGAGAAACACCGTTCGCATATATCAGCTATCGGCTGTAGTATGTAGCACGTCAGAACTGGAACAGTGCAACGGTTTTTCACGTTTCGTGACTGGAGGCCTGCCTGCTTTGCCAGTACGTTCTTTTTGCACCCATAGAAGTATGCAGATTGAGCCGAATTCGGCCTTACAGATTCTCAAACACTCCTCGCTGCGTCACCTTCAGCTTCGATTCGGTCTCGGTTTTCACCGAGTGGCAACAAAAGACCTTTAGACTACAAAGAGTTGAGATTCCTTCCAGACGGGAGTGGCTCTCCGTCAAGCAGCAGGGAGACGCCGAGCGCAGAAATAGCAGATCTGTCTCCGCTTCTGTCTTCGTTCGACAGACGAGCACATCTTCAGCTCTAATAAACGCCATGCTAATTAAGACTCTTAGGGGCGATACCATAGTAACGTTACACATTTTATGAAGCTCAATTAGTCCGCCATGTTTCTCAGATGAGGCAAGCAGGCCTCATTAACATAATGAATAAACATGAAGGGGCCATTCACAGTCGTTTTGTTGCAAAGTGATGTCTGCTGATGTTAAGGAATGCTCGTTAGAGCTAATTGGATCACAGCACCTTAGGGTGTCAAACAATAGAAACCCTAATCCATTCTATTCTTATAGAATCCATCTAGAGTTTACGGTGCGAAACGTTGCAGAAACGCTGGATAAAACGAGAAAGGAAATGGCCTGGACCAGATGATCTATTAAATCTGGCAAAAATAATAAACCTCCTCTCACAGTAAGCAGCAGTGTCACATGTGGCCATCTGGACACGGAAAATTAGACATTTGTAATTTGGTGATTTTTGTAATAAGTTTTACTGTGTGTTTTATGTAAAAAAGAACCACAATACTCCAGTGCCTTGTTCAGAAATAAAAAAATATATATAAGAAAATATATGTTATTTCTTCGTGCACATTCTTTGTTTTATTGCGCAGGATTTTTTTTGTGAAATTAAAAAAATGTTGGCCTTTAATCTGTTAACAAACATATATAAAAAATAACTTGATCTGTGTTTTTCCCAGCAATTTTATATCCATTAACATTTTTGGTAATCGAAATAAAATATTGGATGAAAAAGTTGGAAAATTAGAAATGTTGCTTTGGCATCTTATTGAAATAATGGCGTATATTTTTAAAACTGAAATAAAAATCAAGTTCAATATTCCAAAACAAACAAAAATAAAAAAGCGTGTGCGTGTGTGTGTTCAGGTTCGGTGCGGTGTCGGCTGGCATGTTCTGTGCTCTCACCACACTGTCACAGCAGCTGGAGAGCGAAGGAGCCGTCGGCGTCTACCAGGTGGCCAAGATGATCAACCTCATGAGACCAGGAGTCTTCACCGACATCGTAAGTCTTCGCACTGACGTCTATCGGCTTATACGGGCCATATTTATAGCTCTAGTTCACATCAAATATAATTCATTTACTCACCCTTAAAGGAGAAGTTCACTTTCAGAACAAACATTTACAGATAATTTACTCACTTCTTGTCATCCAAGATGTTTTTCTTTCTTCAGTCGATTAAAAATTGAGAAAAACATTTCAGGATTTTTCTCCATATAATGGACTGATGTGGTGCCCCGAGTTTGAACTTCCAAAATGCAGTTTAAATGCGGCTTGAATGGCTCTAAACGATCCCAGCCGAGGAAGAAGGGTCTTATCTAGCGAAACGATCGCTCATTTTCTAAACAAACTGACAGTTTATATACTCTTTAACCTCAAATCCTCGTCTTGTCCAAGTCTGCGTGAACTCTGTTTTTTTCCGGTTCGTGACAGTTCGGGTATGTCGAAAAAACCCCGTCTCGTTTTCTTCCCCAACTTCAAAGTCGTCCTATATGAGTAACAGCCCAGTGTTTACAAAGTGAACATGCAAAGATGATCAAACACCCTTTACAAAAAAAGGTAAAACGTCGATGTAGGATGATTTTTTTGTACGTTGAAGAAGAAACGAGACGGGAGTTTTTCGACATACCCTAACTATATTGACCCGGCATTACACAGACTACGCGTGCGCATCGCAGAGACGAGACAAGACGAGCGTTTGAGGTTAAAAAGTATAAAAATTGTCAATTTGTTTAGAATCGTTTTGCTAGATAAGACCCTTCTTCCTCAGCTGGGATCATTTAGAGCCTTTTGAAGCCGCATTTAAACTACATTTTGGAAGTTCAAACTCGCAGCGAGCCTCATAGAAGTGCCCTATATGGAGATCATTCCTGAAATGTTTTCAAGAAACATAATTTCTTTAAGACTGAGGAAAGAAAGACATGAACGTCTTGGATGACAAGGGGGTGAGAACATTATCTGTCAGTTTTTGTTCTGGAAGTGGACTTCTCCTTTAAACCTAAATGACTGTATTCTTCTGCAGAACACAAAAACAACAAAAGTCTGGGTGAATGCAGCACTCTAGTGGGTCATTATTAACATTAGTACCACAGTCTGACTAGAATGAATTGATATAATGTGTCCTATTTGTCTTTTATACACAAGACTCTGTATTATTGAATCAGTTTTGCCTGTGAGCCGTCCGGCGCCTCACACTCCAGTCCAGCAGGTGTCAGAGATGTTCTCCTGCTGCTTCTGACATTCTACACATCAAGATGAAAGGTGAAAGTCTGCCACCTGCTGGACTGGAGCTGACGGAGGCTCAGAGCCGAACTGCAGCATGTGCACGGCACGGGCATCGCTCGCCAGACCCTTGCTCTGTCTGATGTCTGATGTCTGATGTGTGTTTCTCAGGAACAGTACCAGTACCTTTACAAAGCTATGCTCAGCCTGATAAGCACTAAGGAGAACGGATCGAGCCCCGTGTCCCTGGACAGGAACGGCAGCGTGGCCACGTCTGACGAATCGGACCCGGCCGAAAGCATGGAGTCGCTCGTCTGAAGAGGCACTTACTCTAACTTTGTAAAACTTCAAGGACTAAGACAGACTTTTTCTGAGGCCTTTTTTGCCAGAACTCTTGGTTAAAAGAATAACCTGATTACTTTTTTACACTGATAAAAAGTTTTTGATATTTATTTTTTCGCCATTTTATGTCTTAATGTTATCCTACTGAACATTTGCACCGACGTTTTTGAGTTCACGACAAGCGAAACAACGAAGCGAAACACAGTTCTGTCTAGTTTGCACTATGAAAATATCAGTGTTACTGCCTACTCCACCACGCTCTCTTCGCCCGATCCCTCGTTTCCACATTCCACTGTACCGCTGCTCTCCCGAGCTTCACAGAAATGCGCCGCAGACGGCAAACGGTTTTCCACGCACACCTCAGACGCCGGAAAAAGAGATTATCCCCACGAAAGGCCAGACTCACCGACGACGGACCATATGAGCAATGTGGATTACGTTCGTTCTGATTCTCGTTTGTTTGCTTCGATCATTTCTAGTATATCTACTCATTACGCTTCTAGTTAAACCCATATTTACTTTCAGAAGGTGGTATTAAAACAGCTACTGTGAACTTTTGTATGATTCATATTCTGCTTTTAATATATATGACTATACCGTATATATCATGATAACGTGTGCTTTTGTAAATGTTAACCGTCTCTACGAGCGGAGCCCGTGACCTCTCTAGCGCCCCCTGCCGGTCTGAGTTCTCCACCGCTTCATGCCGCTGCTGCTTCTCGAGCGCATCTCCGCACGTACCGACATCGCGCCGCTCGTGACGTAGGAGATCGTTCTGTTATCGGCCCGCTTCATTTTGTAATTTTATACTGCTCTACTTCGTCCTGGGTTTTTTTAATCGCTCACTGACATAACCGTCCCATCACTTTGAGAACAATGTAAACAAGTCTCTCGATGCCTTCTGTACAGTCTCATTCCACCTCGCAGGTGTGTGTGTGTGTGTGTGTGTGTGCTGTGTTTGGTATTGACCGGTTTTACTAGAAACTCGTAGTCCGAGCGCTTCTTCGCTAAACTGACCTCTTTTAGTGTCTCTCATTTCTCGTGAAAGGTCCTCAGATCCTGCTAGGAAATTAGCGTCACGAACGGTCGTCTCACGCCATACAGCACAAAGGCCTTGCTATCAGAACATTAGAATCGGTCCTAGAGCTTCAGAAACCGGGCACCCGTGATTCATTAATTTTTACCAAAGACTACAACCGTTGTGAGAAAGTTTTTATTTTTATTATTGGGTAAAGCGGTTTTAAGAAGAATGTTTTTGGTAGTGACTGGAATACCCATGCTGAACATGTCCACAGGCAAAACAGTGCTTTTGTTTTGCTTGGTCTTTGTCTAAGTTGCTTCCCTAAAACTTGTTTGTTTGTCTGACAGGTCACCTTTATTTTGGTTTTTTATGTTGCAGTTATAGCAAAACAAATGAGAATGTACACTGTTGCTGATTTCTTTCGATGTGAAGAAGAAAGCTGTTGAATTTTTGACACGTGAAACGCTTTGGAAAGACGGATGACGTCGAGATGCTGTTGAGACGGAGAGGACGCGCATTGAAGGTGTTTCTTCAGTTCATGTCTCGTTTCTCCTGAGAAGGAGGCTGGGAAACGAAGTCACATCTCTCCAACATTTGGGGTTATATTCTGACTTTGTAAGATCGTTGAAGCTGACAAGTGGCATCTCTGAATCTTTTCTAACATTCGTGTCCTGTGGTGTCCCTTTATTCCTTTCCTGCTCTAGCATTATTTGTGGGTTGCATTTGCGAACATATTTGCATTATAATGTTAGGAAATGTACATATCTTTTGTTGCTTCATTAATTCATCAGTCTCTAAAAGCTTTGTATCCTGACATATAGTTGCAAACGTTATATTTTCATATGAATCGGTTTTGTTTTTAGTTGTGCGTTTAGTTCCGGTTGATGGTTAACACAACATGTGCCCGAATCCTTCGGAAGGTAACTGACATCACATTCCAAACACAACAATCATAAACGCAGGCAGTGACTGTGGTATTTCTTTCTTTCTTTCTTTTCTGTTCCCCCTGTTTCAATTGAAATAAAATCTGTTTCATTGTCCAGAAGTGCAATAGGTAGATCTTGTAAGTCCAAGAATAAGTTTTCCCATACAAAGCAGGTGGGTGTCACCATCATATCCACTTTTCTAATCTGGAATAACACACGAAGGATTTTTTTTCTTCTTCTTTTTTTTTTTTTTTTCTTTTTGTTGAAAGCTATATCAAAGCATTCTATTATAGTGTTATTTAATATGTAAATTGTATTGCTATACATAAAATAAAATATGAGTTTTGATGTACTTTAAGTATATCTCCATGTTGTGCATTGTGTGGAGTGAGTCAGAGATGTTTGATATTTGTCATTTCTGTGTCCAACATTTTCATTTGTATCACAGTTTGCCACAAGTATCTTTTCACATTTGCGGGTTCACACGTTCCCTCATTTTAACGGGGTCAAACAAATTGATATGATTCTTTAGGGTCTTAATGAAAAGTCTATAATATGCTTTGGTTAAAAATTCTCAATGGTAGTGTAAAAAACACCTTTTTTACCTTGCCAAAATCAGCTCTGCATAAATCATCCTGTCCTGGTCGAGGCTGCTTTAAAAGGTAATGAGCTCTGCTCGCCCCGCCCCTCTCTTCTCTCTGTGGAGTGACGAGCCTGTTTACTTTAGCTGCATTTAGCCGCTAAACTTGCTAACTAACAGGCTATAAGGAAAGGCGATCGCAAAGATAAATAAAAACCCTTATACTCACTTCTGCTGTAAGTGAAGCTGGATCACGAATGATTCGCGCGAACATAGACGGATATATGTAGATCGGGAGGCGCATTCCCTTCACAAACGTAATCCACTGCATCTTCAGCGGCTCAGATGTCGGGAGTAAATGACGACCACTACGTTCATTATTACATCCAGCAACACAACACCTCAATCGCTCAATCAGAGATATTCTTGTCTAACTTACATCCCTGCTCCAGCATCCAAACAATGGAGGTCGAACTGTTACAGCTGATCTGAGGTAAATCGCTCATGTCAATCAACTATGGTGGGAGGGGCCTCTGTCATGTGACGCCACAACAACAGGCATCTGAGAACAGTTAATTTGAAAAAGGGGATATTATTTTTACAAATTAAAAACCACTGCATTGATTTTTATCATTATAGGGTAGATTTGTACATACACTGCCAACACACATTAATGTTCAAACAACATGTAAAAGTGAACTTAGCATCCGATGACCCATGTAAGTAAGTGAGGTTTTGGGTAACACAAAATGCAAAAGTATAACACTGCCTCCCAGCGTTCGCGCTGTCTGTGGTCTTTCTGGCAGGTTCGTCTGCTGTTTTTCCTCTCTGACTCTCGTCTGAATGCTCCTAATTGCTGTAATTATTACAATGCCTGATTTAGCTTTTCACCGATATAGATTTAAATCAGAACAAATGCTGATGTCAGGGGCATAAAAACAATAATCATGAGGAGCCAGAAGCAATTATGTGACGAGTTTTTGCTGGAAACCATAAACAGTACAAGGGACAAAGCGAAGTTAATTACAAAATGAAACAATACACAGAAGAAAGAGTCGTCGTTCAGCGTGTTATTCAGTGTCCCAGTCACACTGTTAGAGCGATTTATACGCCACAAAGGATTTCATCAAATGATGTAGGAACAGACATTTGTGCATTACGTACGTCTTGTGTCTCGACTAATTTTATGCAGCAGGAGAAAAGGTTGCTTTTAATACAGTGTCACTGTGAAAATTAATAAGCCAAGTCTCATAGAAGCTGATTATTTAATATTTAATATGATTTAATATTTAATACAGTGAAATGTTGCACCGTAATCTAGAACTTTCTGTTCTCTGTTGTATTTGCTCTGCAATGTTGAACACGAGTAGATGAAGTGTGGATCCATCAGTGTTTATGCTGCTGTAGGCTTGAATGATCAAAATATTCAGCTTTTGAACACGCTGTAATAAGCGACAGCAACGCGCATCACGAGCACAAGTCTCAACATTTCTTTTGCACAAGGAGATTCTGCGAATGACCACTGGTAAGAAAACGGAGCTCATTTTTGACACCATTAATATTTTCCCATTGTGGCCCTATTCACGTGATCCTCAATGCACGTCCTGATTTTGCTGAGTTAGATCAACATTTTGATCCAGAAAGTTAATCTTGACCACATCCCTACACCTAAACCTAACCTTACCCACGAGGAATCCCTAAAATCAGAGGAAATGATAGATGAATGACACCGATGTACAAGCACCAAACACTGATTGTAAGCCTAAACTTCACAAAACCTATAAACTGTTTTTTCAAATCTGATTGGTTGATCACCATGTTGTTCCGGGGTCAACAAAGATGTTGATCCAGGAACATGTCGTACTTGGTAAAATCAGGTTCTGCGATCCTCAATACTGTCGTTACAGTTTTTCTCGATCCATTCGACAGATTTCTCCAAACACATGTCACTGTTCTCAAAACACAGTGATCTGAATGCTTTGAATTGTCCTGAACAGATTGTATTGTAACAGATGTTCAGTTACAAATCATGCTAATAAATTTCTCGAAGCACTGTGCACAAAACTCTCAAATGTTTTCATAATAGTTAATACAACCAACCAATTCTTTAGAATATCTGAAAAAAACAACTGTATCTCCTTTTATTGGTTTTACAGAAATCGCAAACATTTCTGTAACATTTCTGCAAACACAACAAAAACTAATTTGTCATATCATCAAATGCACGCGGTATATGTTCAGTTGCCCCAAACTGGTAACTGCTCGTTTATTGACACACACGACACAGGAAACACATAATTTGTAATCGTTTATACTTTTATCACAATATCTTGAACTATGAGGGGAAAATACACAAAGAGAAAAAAAAATATGCAAAAAAGAAAAGTCTAAAAGGTGGTGGAGCGAGTAGAGGAAGAATGGAACAGGCAGACAGAGATGAGCGGAGAGGAGTGTGTAGAAAGAGACGAGAAAGAGAGGAAGGCGTAGTGAATTGGTGTAGTGGAAAGAGCAAGAGAAGAAACTAAGAAGGCACGGACAGAGAAGAAGTGTACAGCAAGGTGGTCAGAGAGGTAGAAGCTACGAATAACATTCAAATGAAATCAGAGTTACCCTAAATGACTATTTAAGAAATCATGACCTCCCCTTTAGAGAAGCTGGGGAACAGATCTAAAGTCTGTAAGAGTCTTTAAATTTGTAGCTCTCTTAGGACAACTTCTGTTTTTCAGATCTGAAGTTGAGCGCATTCAGGTGGACAATTGAATGAAAGTTTACTTTGAAACGAGCATTGCTGACACGACCAGAACAACACCAGCAGCCACAAAGGAAGACGCCTACAGGGACGACGAGAGGAGCTTGACAAGCATGGATTCAACCTTCGTCTTTTGTGTCCAGCAAGTATGTAGTGCAAATGAATTTCTCCTCTAGACATACATGAAAGGCCAGATCAATAATTCAGTGTAATTCATGTACAACAGCAAACACACACACACACACTTTTAAAAGGGCAGTTCGTTTCTCACATGGATGATAGGTGGAAAATCTGTTGAAAATTGTTGAAATAAATATGTATTGTCATTAGTGTGTTTGTGCATCTGAATATGTTTAATAATATATATTTAATGTTAATATTTACTTTTAATAAATGCACTGCTAAAAAAACTTCATTTTGCAGTAAAGTTAAACTGTTTGGTTAAGTAAAGTTTGTGTTTAGATAGCTGTGTTAATTATTTTGAGAGCAAATACACTTCCTTGGAGAAATATGTCAAATCAGTTGAGAAACTGTAATGCAGTACTGAAATTGAACATGTTTATATGAATACTGCCGTGGTACATGTACTTGTTTTAAAATAGACTTAATTTAATTATATTGCTATGAATGCGGTTGAATTTGTGAGATCATTCTGTCTACAGTACCAATGTGGAACGCTGTAATTCGCGGCAGCTTACACGAGGGGGCGTGATGCATAAATACACACATACACGCGGCGCATGTGCGTTCGTATCTGTGTCTCATTAGTGCGCATGCGCATAGTCGTCACCGCGCACTTGTGTGAGACGTTTGAAAGTTCTTGCCGGTGATTAGCACAGCACTTCAATATACAGCTAACGGTAAGGCTCTTTATCCTTTCATTATAAATAAATCCACTCCGTATGATCCACGGGTCGTTACTGAACGGTGAGAGCACTGAATGATGATGTTTGAGTATGAAGTCACGCAGCGCGCGCTGTTAGAGTCAGCTCCAGAGTTAGCTCGACAACGAACCACATAACGGAGTACTTTCCGCATTACTTTCACTAAATTTAGTGCTTTTGGCGGTTTCCTCGTGGTCCATCGTGTTGATAAATAGAGGTGGTTTGTTGCTGAAGTGCTTTTTATCGTGACTGTTTGGATGACTAGCATTTGTTCTGAGTATGCTAACGGCTTTAGCACGTGAATCATGGCCTGAGTTTCTGTCATGAAACTCCATCAGAAACACCCGCACCGACACCGACAAACCCGTAAGTAAAGCAGCCGCCCGCCACACGCAGCACAATTCCCGGTGTGGTGATGAATGTGAGCGGGATTCCTGTCAGGCCGCTGCAGTCGGAGCAGGCCGAGCATGTGTCTGTCAACATCATCAACATACTCATGATCAGTCTAACTTCATGACAGAACTGCATGAGCTAAAGACACATTTAAGAGTCTCAGCTTATGTCGAAATCTACTTCAAATCCAGTTCTTTCATTTCTGAAATACGTTCACGAAATAAATAGGTGTTCACTTGACCATCAGCGGGGTGTTTTACAGAGCGATGTGATTTTAATAAATAATGTAGTTAATTGTGATTCAGTTATTCTATACGGAGAATCATTGCTGTGCTATATATGATTTTGTGGAGTTGATTGTGTTATTGCAGATCGTCTCCCTGCATCAGTTGATGTTGTTGTTGTTTGTTTTGTTTTTTTTTTGTTTTTTTATTTCTGCAGCAATCATGGAGCTCAATGATGCAAATCTCCAAACCCTGACGGAGTATCTGCAGAAAACACTAAGCCCTGACCCAGCTGTGAGACGGCCAGGTAACTTCTTGTGTGTGTGTGTGTGTGTGTGTTCACTAAGGGCCAGGGGATCAGATGTTTACTTGCCCTGCCAAAATTTTCACTAGCCCCACCACAAAAATGTAATTGTTTTCAGTGTTTTATAAACAGAAGACTGTTATTTTATGGAAACCACAGGGTTACCAGCTAGCATATAGATAGGCACATAACTGTAAATCATTGGAAAGGTCTAAAGTTTTATAACAAAATCTATATTTTATAATAAAGTTTGTGACCATTTCTTAATTATTGTTAGGAAGTCTGCAAACATAAAAACGCACTATGTCTTTTGTATAAAATATGAGCCTCTTGTGCATTCACTAAAGGAAAAAACAAACTCCTGTACACTTCAGAGACCTTCGCAGCGCAAAAGTGTGCCTGGACAAACAGATTTTCATATATTTATTCAAAATTTCTTCAGAGAGAAGTGTTATTGTTCCTAATTCTTAATTCCAGTTTCAGTGCCAGTTTGGGTAATGCTACAATAATGTAAAAGTTCAAACTGTTAAAGAGTAAGTCAGTCATTTAAAAAACAAACAAACAAACCAACAAATAGGACCAGTTGCACACATACAATAGCAAATGGTACAAGTGAAATGAACAGTGCTGTAAGTTGTTAATTTTGTTCTCATCTTGTCTTTAGCTGAGAAATTTCTGGAATCAGTGGAGGGAAACCAGAACTACCCCATTTTACTGCTTACAGTACTAGAGAAGTCCCAGGACGAGGTGATCCGCGTGTGTTCGGCCGTCACCTTCAAGAACTATATCAAGAGGAACTGGCGCATAGTGAGTGTCCCGTTCGGTTCTGTTAGAACGGTGTGCTGTGCGATAGTTTGTGTGTAATGTGGGTTTGTGTACGTTCTCTTCCTCAGGTTGAGGATGAGCCAAACAAAATCTCTGATCCTGACCGGACTGCTATCAAAGCCAACATTGTGAATTTGATGCTGACCAGCCCAGAGCAAATACAAAAACAGGTACCAGTTTCCGATAGCCCGGCGGCTAGAATAAAGCGGCTTCACCTGCATACCTGTGTGTTGCTGCTGTAATCCACATTATTTGCTTTTTAATAAGCCTTTCTGCTGTAGCCTCTAGATTGAGATGGTCCTCACTGCAGAGCACAAGATCCAGGGGGCAGATCTGGATCCAGATCCAACTTACATATACCTAAACTTATGTGACTCCACCCTCTGGTCCCTAAACCCACCCCCTAGATGTGGAGCCAACCCCGCCTCCTGGATCTTGTGTTCTGCCGTGAGGGGTGATTCAGAATAAGACAAAATAATCCATTATAACTAGATAAAAAGTTTGTTAGCAAACTTTAAGTTGGCTTGAGAAAGCCTAGCCAGTAAGTTTTAAGTAGTTTAAAAGCTTTTAGTTTAAAGAAAGTTTAAAGGTTTTCAGTTTGAAATAGTTTTAGTTTGATTGATAAAGTTTGAAGATAGATAGGCTAGATAGATA
>JAHKKF010530430.1:0-10430 GCA_019740295.1 Labeo calbasu
ACTGGCTGCTTGTTGACGCTCCAAGCTCGAGGGAACATCTTATTGGTTGGCGTTTTAAACACTCTACCTGGTAATCAAACTACATTGAATGTACAAAACTGAAATACATTCAAATATACACCTCTCAAATAAAAATAAAACAAAATAAAATACATTAAAAGAAATACAAATATCCATGGGGTTACACTTAGATAGTTATTTCAGTTAGAGTTCACATTCTTTCTCAGTATCACATGCAGTTTAATATAACTGATGTGAATCATACAAAATAAATTAAGACTTGGTTTGAAAAAACTTGAGACTTGACATTGGATTCACCAACAGCAGGAAGACACCAACATAAAACACAAACTAACAAGGCAAACATGAGGTCTTATGCTGCATTCACGCCATGCCGTAATTACTGTCGCAATAACAACACATGACATTTTACTTGGAACTGTTCACACCCTTGGAGTCGGACTCTGAACTATCACAGTGAACTATCAATGCCTAAACATAGCGCCTAATGAATGTGAGGTTCTACGAAGGCGTGAATGCTTTTTACAAGTTGGTATCTGTAATCACGGTAATGGACTACTTGCACTAAGCCTCGTGAAGCACTTCCGTTTTAAAATCTTACGGCTCAGTTATTTCCGGTTATGTACATTTTCAACACGCTGTAATCACCTAGTTGACTTAAACGCCTAATAAAATGAGATTTTGCGGGATGATTTTAAATTCGTAAATTTTCAGAGACAGGAGAAGGCATATTCTGATGATTACTAAGTACAGAATTTTCCAAACTCAACGGAACGTAAAGTTTTAATCCAACATAAACCGATCTGAGAAAGCGGTGGCTAGTAATCATACATGATCATTTCACCACAGGGTGTCAGTGCTCTATAGTGGCCTAATCGCGACGCTGCAGTTTGTGAGATCTGATGAATAAGATCATAATGAACTTTTATTTATCTGTATTAAATATGTTAGTCACTGTTCTGTGTCATATTCTGTCATCATTTCACTGTATGTAGTCTAATGCCAAAATATGAATATTCAATACTGTCAGCGTGTTACTGTTAAAAAATATTTAAATGTTTAACATCATTGAATAAGGCCGCACATTCAATCAACCATTTTAAACAATGGAATAAGCAGTAGGGGCTCGGAATAAGAGCACCAACGCACACAAGCAAATTCGCCATGGTTTTACTACAAATAAAACCAAAAATTGCTATTGAAGTTAAACCATACAACCACAAATTAACTTGGGTTTTACTACTATGACCATAGTTTTAACAATGGTAGGCTATTTGCAGTAAAAGTATTGTTATACAAATGGTAAAAATGGGAAAAACATGGCACTTTTATTATAGTAAAACCATGGTTAATTTTCGTAAGGGTGTTTATCAGTCAAACTCATTTAAAACTGTACATTCATCAGGTATGAAATATGATCAGTAAAAAAAAAAATACTGTTCATGAGAATGCGGCAGGTTAGTGAGGAAATATATTTATTTATTATTCAGAATGCACATACCAAAGGGAAATATTTTTATAGTAAATATATTTCAGCCCTGCAGAGTTTTGCTTCAACCCTAATCAAACACACCTGAACAAGCTAATCAAGGTCTGAAGGGTTACTAGGAAGCTACAGGCAGGTGAGATTTTATTAGGGTTGGAGCCGAACTCTGCAGGGCTGTGGCACTCCAGGACCGGAGTTTGCCACCCCTGGATTAGGCACCACCTATGAGTCCGAGAACATGGCCTGCATCCAAATGTGCATACTATCCATCCTAAATTCTATGTGATAGTAGTAATGGACATTTATTGCACCGGAATTGAACACCGGAAGTGCTTGACGAAGCAGCGTACCGATTCCGGTTATGTATATTTTTCAATATGCTCTAATCACTTAGTTGAATAAAAACCTGTTGAAATGAGCATCTGCAGAATGATTTCAAAATCCAGACATTTTCAGAGACAGGTGAAGAGATATTCTGATGATTACTGTGCACAGAACTTGTAGTTTTAATCCAACGTACTGATCTGAGAAACCCATGGCTCGTAAACATGCGTGATTTCACAACACTGCGTCAGTGCTGAGGTGTGTGTGAGACCTGATGATCAGAATCAATATATTTATTCATTGGTATCAAATTTTAGTCTTTATTCTGTTGTTTCATTCACAGTCATTTCACTGTATGTAATTCACATATTTATGCCAAAATTCTTAATTAATACTCAAAGTCACGCTGTCAACGCGTTATACTACTTAAGATTAATTAGCTAAAATGTTCAACATTGTTATTTCTTTAAGGCAACGCCCGCACATTCATTCATCTATTTTAACACCGCTCTTATGAAAATTAACCATGCACTCTCAGAAAAAAAAGGTACAGTTCTGTTGCTGGGGCAGTACCGTACGGTACAAAAGTGAAAAGGTACATTTTTGTACCTTACCTACCCCTAAACAGTACATATTAGTATGTTAAAGGTACATTTTTGTACTTTGAAGGTACATGTTGGTACCTTAAAAGTACATATTTGTACCTTTTCACTTTGTACCTTAGGGTACCAGCCCAGCGACAGAACTGTAACTTTTTTTCTGACAGTGTGGCATGTGTAGTAAAACTGTGGTAATACAAATGGAAATCAGTCAGTGGAAAAACTCAAATAAAATATTACAGTTACTACATATTTACTATAGTAAATCCATGGTTAATTTTGTAAGGGTGTTTATGAACAGCTCTGAGTAGAACATCATGTGATGTCATCTTGGAATTACAATAGTTACGACATGGCGTGAAGGCAGAATTATGTTATAAACAACAGGAACCATGACTTTGACAAATGACAAAATAAAAGACATGACATGAACATTGTAATTGTCTGGGTGTATGTTACTTTAAGACCCATGCTCGGGGTTTCCCGGAGCCCTGCATAATGTTTAACAAAGGGAGTATCCACACCCACAGGTGAATGAAATGTAATGTCAGAAATCTTACTCTGCTCAACCTGACAGCTGAATCAACGGCATTGTCCTGTCCCACAGACAGGATCCTGAGAGATATAAGGTAACTTTTCCATCAGATTATTATAGTGCTTGAAATTAGTTTAAATCCTTGCTATTCAAATTAATCAAATATAATTTGAGTTTGTATGAAGCAAAACAATCAAGGCACTCATGTAGGCTACTGTATAACAGTATTATTACTATTATTATGGACGTTTTAGTGCTTTTCCCACATTAATGTAAAAATAATGTATTTTGATTTGTAATGTGATTTGTGAAACAATGGGTAAGCAGGGTGTGACAGTTGCGGAAAAAGTAGTGGCCGTGATTTAATTTAGACTTTTCAGCGTGAACTAAATCTATTTTGGGGTTTTTTTGGTGCATTTGACCACTAAAAGAAAAACTGCATAATAATTATGCACTCCTGAGCATAAAGCATTTTACACTTCCAGCCCTTGTCAACAATTCTGTATCACTTATAAATAATCAAATACCATATTGATAGTATTATAATAATAGTATTTCATAATGTTAGTGGTGCTATAATTCATTGTATAAATGAAAAAACCTGTTTTTTTTTACTTTAAAAACATTTTCACTGAGGTTGTAGCCTAATATTTTATTATCCTCACAGCATGTCATGCGGTGATGCGCTATGAAATTATTGCGGGGCAAATTAATTGCAATTTAATATTAAAAGTAAACTCACCGACCACTGAATGAACAGAACAGGAAGACTTTATACAAACGTAAATGAGGGACTAATGACTTAATTAACTAAACTGCACCATATATAGTAGAGAAACTTACTGTTAACCAGTTATAAGGTTTTTACTTTCGCATTTTTACAGTCTTTTACTGTATAGTCATTTTTTACAGAATTGTCTTTAGTAATCAGACATTAATATTCAGTAGTAGTTAAATATCATCACAGCTTTGCTTACACTTGAAAATGACTATGCAACAACAACAATACACACTCTTTTGTTTTCTTATTAGCCCTTGCACCCTACAGTAAACAAAATGACTACTGCTGAAGATGTTCATAATGTCCCTAAAATTATAAATACACACTATACATATGTTTGATACTGATTTTATTCAGTATAAAAGTCAAATAACATGTGCTAAGGATACAGTTTCTCTTTTCTCATTTATCTTTCACTTTCCAAGAAGTCCACACCCAAAGCTGAATGAGATCTAGCGTCACTTACTCACTCTGCTCAACGTGAGAGTTGAATCGACGGCAGTGTCCTGTTCTACAGACATTAACCTGGGAGATAAAAGGTAACTTTTCCTTCAAATTATTAAGTTGCTTAAAGTTAACAAAAATTCCAAAACTTATGTCAAAAATATATTCTGTTCTCTTTTAGCTTACTTTTTTCAAAACAATCTACAGACATACAAATTACTACTAGTTCATCCAAAAAGCATTCAACATCAACATTTTAGCTTTAGCTTTTATCCCTCTGTACTGTTCTTTATCGTCAAGTTGATTTATATACAAGCAAGACATTCAGTGCACTCACATGGGGTATAATATTCAATAGCATTCATTAAAAAGGCCATACATTTAAAAACAAATCTGATGTTTTTAAATTAAAATTATTTTGGTTTATCAGTTTTAATTTTTTAAGACTATAATGTACATTTGAAAAGGACGAATATGTGTGATTTGTGGAACAATGGAAAAAGTGGAAGCCTTTATTAACCGAATCAGATAAATAATGGAAGCAGATGCATAAAAGAGTCTATTCTTATCTTATCTAAAATTTTTGTTATATATTTCAAAGACATCTGATTTTCAAGAGGTAACATTGTTTTATTCATATGCATGTGTCATATATGCTGCTCATGGTTTTATTAGAGACTAACACCTGATAAAGCAGGGTGTGGCAGTTGTAGTAAAAACAGACACATGATAACCTGTTAACAAGTGTCAATGCTAAACTCATACGATAACCAACAACGACAACAGTAATGGCAAAGTAATGGTTTTGGAAAGTATATTTTTTAGAACTCATAAGAGGGGAAAAGTGCATAAAGTGAAACTGGAGGCATTGGTTCGACTGGTTCTAGGACATCTTGAATATAATTTAAATCACAAATGTCTGCCAAGTATAAAACTGATTTATTGCTGTCACAATACCATGAAGGTCTGAGCAATTCTCTCAAAATGCAAAACAAACATTTCCTACCTTCCATTACCCTTTGTTTTGACAGGGAATTTACTAAACTGAGGAACTTTGGTCTGTGAGAGCAAATCTGTCAATGGCTTCACAGACCATAAACTTCATCACCTGGAATGTTAACAGGAAAACAAATCAGAAATTTCAAAAACTACAAAATGCAAATGTAGTTTTCTTTGAAGAGATGCACATTGGAATTGGAGTTGAAAATATTATAGAAGACTATAAGGATTAGTGGCATATTTTCTATACAAAGTACACCTCCTCCAGCAAGGGAACAGCCATACTAGTGAGGAAAAGATTCGATTTCTGAATATATAAGTGATGAAAAAGATCATTGTGAAGCTTATGTTGTGTTGAAATGTAAACTGGACGGTCAGCTGTACACTTTGGTCAGTGTTTATAACCATCAGACAGACACTAAAACACTTGGATTTCCTCATTGTGAAGAACCTTCTTAGAGATGCACCAGAAGCAGATACTGGATCTGTAGATGTTTCAGTCGAGAGGAACAAACTGCTAGATCAGGGCTGCCCGCTGATCCCAGTTCTCATTACGCTGGCACTGAAATGCTTTGTCTCTGAATTAGCTGGAAATTTAAAACAGCATGATATTCTGGTTTTCAAAGAAAGCGTGATACTTTGCATCCAATCTGAGGACCTTGGGGAAATCCAGTGGAAATATCAATGGTAAACAATTAAAGAGTTTAATGATGAAGATTGGGATGAAATGGATGCAGAAACATTTGTGAATAACGTAGAGGAAGAATCACAAGCCAGTTGGTCTGGTAGAGTGTATGAAGAGCATGATTTTGTAATACATAAGGAAGAAGATATTACAGTGAAGGTAGATGGAAGGTGAGGATAATGAAGATGAATCAGATCACATTTGCTGATTTGTTCTTCTTTTTGTGCTCTAACTGTTTAATTATGGAACGAGGTTGACCACAGAGAGAAATGTGTTTAATAGTGTATACTCTTGGCCAGTTTTCGTAACACAAATAATTTGTTTTTGTAGTTTTTAAATGAAAGGTGCAGTATGAAAGATTGACAGCTAGCGGTTGAAACGGGTACTGCAGTCCAAATTCAAATTATTGGAGAGAGCCGTTTCTCTCACTTCCTCCTACTCAGACTCAACGCTCACATGGGGTTTGCCAGATTGAGGACACACAATGAGCCTTGCACTGTAATTTGATGAGTTGATTTACTGTGTTTTAATGTTCCTCTGCTCATAGAGCATGTGCAGTATGTAATATTGCCAGCTAGCAGCTGAAATGGGTACCGCAATTCCATCCCGGAATCTGCACGAAACACACATTACAGTGTAGAATTACTGGTTATAACATTATTTTTCAGAGAAACAGCTATGTAAACATAAGATGTTTTCCAAATATCTATTTTCTAAAGTGTGTAAAATTTTCTAAAGACAGTCCCCTCAGAGATACATTCACAAAAACAACACAAAAAACAAACTCTTTGGAGTCATGTGAATGGCCAGTGTCAGAATATTGACACCATCGAGTAATTGTCAAAATTTACCTGAATTGACTGTGTTTGATTAAGATGACATGCACAATGTTGAAATGGCTCAACATTGGGATCTACTTGTCTAGATACTGAAAAAATAATAAAGTGAAAATTACAGGTAAATTAGGTAATTTAAAAAGCTGACCAGTCAGATCATCTTTAATTTACTTTCTGACAAATTTGTTTTTTTTTTTCTCCTGACTTCATAGGATTGGGTTGGTCAGCTTTACAATTTACTATAAAATTAAGTATATTTATATTTTAATCAGAGCTAAATGCTGTCTGGTTTTTGTTCCCTTTTTCTCTCTCTCTCAAGGCAGACCATGTATGCAGTTGTTACCTTGCAAGAGTCGGATGAGGTGATGGTGGCAGCAACAAACTGGTTGAGCTCAGACAAGAAACAATGTTACTGGCCTCCATTCAAATCCACAGAGAAGTGCACGGAAGCTGTTCAGAACAGAATTAAACCTGAAACAGGAGGGAAACCATGGGAGAAATTAAATATTAACTTTCACAGGGAATATGGTAATGCCACTATTTGAAAATAACTATTATTATAGGATTTTGTATTGTCTAATAAATGTACATAAATAATATGATAAAATATTTATCTTATTGCAGTCACTTTTGAGAAGGCAAAAGAGAGGCAAAAAGAAATCAAAGAACAGAAAGAACGGTAAGTAACAGACTTGCATTTTGTTCCAAAAAAACAAATAAATAAAAATAAATAAATACAATTTTCAAAAGATTTGACCTTTGAAAGAGCAAAAGAATTAATTTGTAAGTTATTGTTTATTTTTAAATAAAGATCATATCTATTCTCTAGTACACAATTATATTTTTCCCAATCACACTACTATACTATATCACATATAACCCTGGTATTCAGCTGTCCGATTTTGTAAAGTTGCTCATTCTACTCTCAAATGTAAATTAATTTTATAGTTTTGCCTTCAGTTAGATTAGGTTATCAAGACATTTGGGTGTACGCTTCAAAAACAATAAGTGTTTATTGTGATAAAACAATGTTGCAGCACAAAAAAACTGATGATGTTCATAATATCGCTCAAAAAGAGGTTTTTATATCCTCAAAAAAAAAGATAGTTGATACTTGATAACTAGCAATCATGTTGTATTTGAACATCCTTAATTTTACACATTTAAATAAATAAACAAATACATACATACATAAATGGAGGCGCACATATACACAACAAAACTAACAATTGCCAGTGACTCTAGTGCATCAAAACCTAACCTTTCTGTAAATCACTGTTTACTAATATATTAAAGTTAAAAACACTCATTATTAGATAGTTATTTCAGTTAGAGTTCACATTTTTCTCAGTGTCACATGCAGTTTAATAACTGACATGAATCATACAAAATAAACTAAGACTTGGTTTGACAAAACATGAGACTTGACTTGACATTGGATTCACCAACAGCAGGAAGACACCAATATAAAACACAAACTAACAAGGCAAACATGAGGTTTTATGCTGCATTCACATGCCGTAATTACTGTGATTTCGAGATAACAACACGTGACATTCTACTTAGAGCTGTTCACACCCTTGGAGTCGGACTCTGAACTATCACAGTTAACTATCAATGCCTAAACATAGCGCCTAATTAATCTGTGTTTCTACGAGGGTGTGAATGCTTTTTACAAATTGGAATTCTTTACAAGTTGGTATACACCTGTGAACAATCAAACAAAGAACCAATCAGAGCATGACACAAAGAGGGGGGAAGCACATGACCAGATTACATGCCGAATTATGTGTTTCTATGGCTCCAGATCTCATAATTACAACTTGTAAACTCAAAATGTTATGAGAGTTATGACTTGGACCTGTGACAGCTCTACCACCTGACCACCGCCAGATTAGATTAGGCACTACCTATGAATTGAGAACATGCCCTGCATCTCAATGTGCATACTATCCATCCTAAATTTTATGTGATAGTAGTAATTTTCATTTCCATATTATAGTGCTTGAAGTTAGCTTAAATCCTAAAACTTACTTTGTAAAAACTTATTTTATCTTAGTTATGGTTATTTTTTTAAAACAATCTGCAAAAATACACATTGCTATTCAAATTAATCAAATATTTGAGTTTGTATAAAGCAAAACAATCAAGGCACTCATGTGGGCTATATAACAGTATAGTTAAAGATGTAACATGGTTTATTGATATTTATTCATAAGCCACTCTGTAAGAATCAAACACTTGGGTAAGCAGGGCAAGAAGCTGCAGAAAAAGCAGATACATGATAACCTGTCTAACAAGTTTCAAACATTGCTAGCAAAATCTTAAATTAACTTTAGCCAAAGAATACAACAACAACAACAAAAATCTATGTTTTTGTACACCACAATGTTTACAACCAGGAGTGGTTTCTTCATTAGAGCAATAGAACGATGCACCACAAAACTATTAAAGGGAGGGATTTTTTCTGTCACATTCAGCCACAGTGTTATGCTAGCTGTCACGGTTCTTGAGTAGTCCAATCAGTGTCAAGTTGTATTATGTGCAGTAAGATGAATCGCCTCTGCTTTTCTAATAACCTTCCATACAATTTTTTATTCTTCGAACTGCAGGCACTGCAATGCAATCTCTATGTGTTCCGGGAGGGCTAGCACTAACACGCTTTCATAATAACTTACCTTGCGCAATGAACAAATATACTTCTATTAATTATCTTTAAGCTACGAGTCAGGACTAGTAAATCAGTATCTTACCAGTAAAGTTTTGATGGATGATAATTGTAATGACTGTTTTTCTCACAAATGCTTATATAATGCTTATAAAAGTTTATATCTCATAATTTGGACTTTCTAACTCGATTTAACTCAACAATAGTGTGTTTGTCAATTCTGAGGGGAAAAAAAGCGTTTTAAGTGTTTAAAAACGTTATCACTGTTTGCAAACAGTGAATTGGTCTATACAGTCAGGTTAAGGTTGACTTGTAGTTATAGAAAATGCTCTAAAAAATATGACATTTATTTTTTCTCACAGTTTTTGCTGTTGCACTGTATACATAAACTGTGAATTATGAAAATTAAAAAAAAAAAAATGTTTTGAAACTACATCAGAAAATGTAGTTTTGTAAGAATCATCCTCAAACTTAATGCTGAACATGGTAATGCATAGCAAATGAAATGTTTTTAATTATTTTTATAACAATAATATAGTAGTCCAGTAATTCAGACTGTTGAACACATAAATACTCGGAGACAAGCAATATTAACTTTTTCAATGCGTTTACCCTCATCTTTTACACAGTGGGGCAAATAAGTATTTGATACACTGCCGATTTTTTTCCACTTACAAGTTTCCCCACTTACAAAGAATGGAGAGATCTGTAATTTTCATTGTAGGTACACCTCAACTGTGAGAGACAATCCAAAAAAAACACTGTATGATTTTTAAATAATTAATTTCCATTTTACTGCATGAAATAAGTATTTGATCACCTACCAACCAGCAAAAATTCTGGCTGTCACAGACCTGTTAGTTTGTCTTTAAGAAGCCCTCCTATCCTCCACTCATTGCCTGTATTAACTGAACCTGTTTAAACTTGTTACCTGTATAAAAGACACCTGTCCATACACTCAATTAATCAGACTCCAACCTCTCCACTATGGGCAAGACCAAAGAGCTGTCTAAGGACACTAGGGACAAAATTGTAGACCTGCACAAGGCTGG
>JAHKKF010530432.1:5241-16875 GCA_019740295.1 Labeo calbasu
GACAGTTCTGCTCATAACAGTAAATGGCTGAAAGGGAAAACGGAAGTGAAGGTGCAGTTCAAGAGGAGCTTTTTTTCTTATTTTGCACGGCCCCAGCTTAAGGATTTAAAGATTTATTTAAATATGATGGCCATACAAAAAAATAGGGTTGTCCATGGTTTCAGAATGTGTTGTTGGTGTATGGGATGGCCTGGATGAGTGTGAGATTTCCCGGCCTGAAATCTTGTCCCAGTCTGGTCCTGTTCTATGGTGGTTGTTTGGCCTTGATACATTCATTAGCTAACAAATTTTAAATGTAAGTTATTTTTTATTAATTTGTCAGTATGATGTGAGGTCCAGTTACCAGCGTGACACTAAAACAGGTAGTAGTAATGGGTACTTTTTACTTAATTACATGTCTGAGCCCATACTTCTTTACTTTAACTTAAAAAAGTGATGGGTAGTCAGTACTTCTACTATTTTTAAACATGAGTATCTGTACTTCTACTTGAGTGAAGGATGTGTGTACTTTTGCCATCTCTGCTTAGAAGCTTCTGTAACCTCTCTACTGCAATCTCATCCCAATCCTCGGCCCAATCCTCATCTGAAAAAGCTTCCAGATCACTCATAATCTTTGGTTTTTACTTTGCCACTGCTTTCTTCCAATTCGACCAAATATTTTCAATGAGAATTAAATCTGGAGTCTGAACAGGCCGTTCAAGAACATTCTATGACTGATCCCTGAACCAAGCATATGTAGATTTGGATGTAAACTTTGGGATGATTGTCCTGCAGGAAAGTCCATTGATCATCAGCTTCCGTCTTTGCACCAAAGGCATCACAATTCTTGCCAAAATGGCCTGATAATTCAAAGAATCCATGATGTCCTTCATACGGTCATGATTTTCACTTCCTGCTACAGTAAAATAACCCCATAACAAGACTGGCCCACCTCCAAGTTTGACGATGTAGATGACGTTCTTCTGCTTAAAAGTTTTGCCTTTTTTGCACCAGACATATTGTTGATCTATAGATCCATAAAACATTCTTCCAGAACTCCACAGGTCTATCTGAATGAACTTTAGCATGTTCATGTCAGTCTTTTTGTTCTTCTTGGTCAAGAGCGGTGTTCGGCAAGATGCCTCAACATGAAGGCTATACTTGTCTAGTGTTCTTCTTATACACTGCATTGAAATATTATTCCTCCTTATGTCGGTTCATCTTGCAAGGCTGTAGATTGCAGGTTTTTCTCAGTTGCTCTGATCAAACATTTTTGTTCAACGCCCTCATAGGTTTTCTGGTACAACCCATTTTAAACTAAGGAATAAGACTGCCAGCTGTGTCTCTAGGAACTTTTAATGTCTTGGAAATCTTCATGTAGTCTTAGACTTTCTAATGTAACAAAACTATGTCTTCTTTATAACTTTTGTGAGAGCTCTAGACTTATTTGCTACTCAACTTCAGCACATACTTGGGCTAATTCAATAATTATGACATGGCTGTATTATAAAAAAAATCTGTCAGTAAACTGTTGTCGATGCAAATTTATAAAGTCCTGGATCTTCAGAAAAGCTTGTATTTGTAAAGTACTTCAGTCTCTGAGGGGTGGAATAATTTTGATTGCAACTGTAGTGTTTTTTTCACAAAATAAACCCCCTTCGCCTCACACCGGGGTCCTGGTCACCCTGTCATGTTTATTTTCCGATAATAACAGACCTGATGTACAATATTCCGTTACTTCTGTAACAGATTAGTAGTTAATTTCCATCTGAATCCAATGAAAGCACACGCTGACTTTGTGTAAGAAACAGAAACAATTGAAGTTGTTAATTACTGAAAATCTTCCCCTCGACTGCAGCTCTCAAATCTCAAACCATATTCATTTTTTGTGCTTTGATGCCACAGAGAATGCTATCGTTTTTTATTTGTCCTAGTTAAAGTGAAAAAGAATAATGAGGTCATTAGTTGCTCAGTTGCATTCTATATATCTACTACAGAAACAAATTTTACTGTATAAATACTTTTATGTCTTACATAAATGTGCATTGTAATGCATCATGTTGCCACCCTCTCACTGTGCTTAGCTGAAGTTGGTGTTTCCTAAATGCATCTTTAATTATGTTATTATTAAATAAGTTTCAAATATTTGCGAAATTGTTTCTGAGTTTTTTCCTACACTTTTCATTTTGGCATGTGGGCAGACACTGTCAGCGTTTGAGACGAGACATCTGTATTTACAGAAGTCGAATGTGTTCCCATTTAGTCTGTACTCTCGGTACAATACGTGACTGGGATAAATCACACTCTCGCGTTATTCCCTGAAGACACCTTCATTCACATCTAAAAGGCCAATATCGCATAATGACGTGGATGGACGCACTGAATATAAATGTGATGGCATGAGATCTTCAGCTCCTCACTGCACTTTGAGAACATCCTGCCACATTCACAACACAAGCACTGTGCTCAACAGTTAATGCTAGTTAATGTGTTACAGACAGAAGTAAAAAAAAAAAGGCATTGCTTAGCTTTGTTTTACCTAGCCAGTTACTTCTGTGACTTTGTGCTTAGCATTGCAGCATTTGAGCGAGACCCATTTTTACTGCCTGTGGCTCTGTCTGATACAGCTGCAGAAACGGGGAACTGGGCTGATCGTATTAAAGTTTAGGTGTAATGATAACCACATTAACATTTCTGTGACTGCACAGACTTTGATATTTATGACTCTGTCTGACCAAACCGCTGCTCACTTAAAGCCAGTGAAGCGAGGCGCTCAGCTGCTTTTTGGACTTTAGTCCCAAACTTAAGATGTATATACATAAATCTGAAATTTAAACTGAATTCCATTTAACATTTCCATTCATTTGTATTATAGTTTCAATGGAAAAACTAACAAACTTAATGTGATGCATATTTACTCATAGTGAAACAAAAGTACTAATAAACTGATTGTGTTGTAAATACACATTAACCAGGTTTACATATTTATCATCAATAAATGCATTTGTTTTAACCTCATACATTTCAAATAGCTTGTTACTCCACAGCTAGCTTTGTGTTAACCATGTTCATTTTAACTGAATAAATGTAAATAAATGTATACTGATTCTAAGGAATTTAAATAAATGCATGTTGAAAATATGGTTTAAATAAAAGTAAATGAATGCAAATAGTTAATAAACTATGCTATGATTTTTAAAGTGCAGAAATTTTTCCTGTTTCTTACACTGCCATTCAAAATTTGGGATCAGTAAGATTTTTATTGTTTTTAAAGAAGTTTCTTATGCTCATCAGGGCTGCATCTATTTAATAATATTGTGAAATATTATTATGATATAAAATAATGATTTTCTATTTCAATATCCATTTAAAAACTCATTTATTCTTGTGATCAAAACTGAATTTTCAGCATCATCACTCCAGTCGTCAGTTTTTATGATCCTTCAGAAATCATTCTAATATGCTGATTTATTATCAATGTTGAAAACAGGTATGCTGCCAAATATTTTTTTGGAACCTATGACACTTTTTTTCAGGATCCTTTCATGAATAAAAAGTTAAAAAGTTTGTCTAACAAAAGTTTGCAGTCAGGTTTTTTTTTTTTTTTTTGAAAGAAAGTAATATTTTATTCTGCGAGGATGTGTTCAATTGATTAAAAAAGTGATAGCAGAGACTTATATTGTTAGAAAGGATTTATATTTTAAATAAATGCTGTTCTATTTATCTTTTTTATTCATCAAAAAATCCTGAAAAAATAATCACAGCTTCGAAAAAAAACATTTGGCAGCAAAACTGTTGCCAACATTGATAATTCCAATAATAAATCAGCATATTATTTCTGAAGGATCATGTGACACTTAAGACGAGTAATGGCTGATGAAAATTCAGATTTGCATCACAGGAATAAATTATATTTTGACGTATATTAAAATAGAAACCTTTATATTATATTGTAATAATATTTCGCAGTGTTACTGTTTTTTCTCTCTATTTTTAATCAAATAAATGCAATCTTGATAAGCATAAGAAACTTCATTAATATACATTAAAAGTCTTACTGATCCCAAACTTTTGAATGGCAGTGTACCCGTTTCATTTTTGCTTGACTGATAAATATGAATCACATTAAAGGAGAAGTTCCCTACCAGAACAAAAATTTGCAGATAACGTACTCACCCTGTTGTCATCCAAGATGTTCATGTCTGTTTGTCTTCAGTCAAAAAGAAATTATGTGTTTTGAGGAAAACATTATCTCCATATAGTGGACTTCTATGGTGTCCAAAATGTAGTTTAAACGCAGCTTTATAAACTTTTTAACCTCAAATGCTTGTCTTGTTTAACTCTGCGATGTGCATGCATACTCTGTGTAATTCGGGTCAATACGGTTAGGGTATGTCGAAAAACTCCCAACTCATTTTCTCCTTCAACTTTAAAATCATCCTACATCGGCTGCAGAAGTACCGACCCATTGTTTACAAAGTGAACCTGCAAAGAAGGTCAAACACCCTTTACAAAAAAAGGTAAAAGCAATGTAGGGTGATTTTAAAGTTGGAGGAGAAAATGTGTGACTTTTCCGACATACCCTAACTGTATTGGCCTGAATTACACAGAGTACATATGCCCATGGCAGAGCTAAACAAGACGAGCATTTGAGGTTAAAAAGTATATAAATCATAAATCATAGTAATTTCAATAGGAATCCACACAGTCAGGACTTTAACTTGAGGTTGAAAGATTTCCAAAAACAAATTTCATATCAGCTTCCAAGTTGTTTACGCAAATATGCTGCATTGACCAACAGAAAGTTGCTTGATTTGAATGTCATACATCACTACACTATCGACAGTAGACAATGGACTCTTTTGCCCATGATATTGTGTTAATGTGACTGCACCTGTTAATAGTGCTGTCATTGTACACGCACAAGCCTCCATTTGAGCTTATAGAAACCTTGAAAGTAAGGGTTTTATGGAATAAAAATCTCCTCTGCAGCTTCATCCAAGCGTTGATTTTCATGCTCTGTCGGTATATCCTTCATGCATTCAATTTGCTCTGGTTATTTTACGTCCTGATACAGCTTATATTCCTCTCTCTTTTTAGCAGCCTGCTTTCTCAAAGCCTCCTTTTTCTTTGTGTCCTGTTTGTATTCTGGTTTTAGAGTTGATTGTCTTAAATTTAGCATCTACAGTCATGGCCAAAAATATCGGCACCCTTGCAATTCTGTCAGAAAATGCAACGCTGCTCTCAGAAAATTTTTCCAATTGCAAATGTTTTGGTTTTTACATGCTTATTGCTTTTGTTTGCACTGCAACAACAAATTTCACACACAACTCAAAAATGGACTGGATAAATTAATTGGCACCTTGTCAAATGATAAGAAATGATTGGTTTTCAAGCATGTGATGCTTCTGTAATTTGTATTTAGACACACCTGTGGCAAGTAACAGGTGTGGGCAATATAGTAATCACACTTGCAGCAAGTTAAAATGGAGAAAAGTTGACTCAACCTTTGTATTGTGTCACACTGAGCATGGAGAAAAGAAAGAAGTGTAATGAGTTGTCTGTGGATTTGAGTGGAAAAATTGTGGAAAAACATGGACAATCTCAAGGCTACAAGTCCATCTCCAGAGATCTTAATGTTCCTGTGTCCACTGTGTGCAATATCATCAAGAGGTTTACAGTCCATGGCACTGTAGATAACCTCCCTGGACGTGGACGGAAGAGCAAAATTAATGAAAAATTACAACGAAGGATTGTTCAAATGGTGGATAAAGAACACAGATTAACTTCCAAACAAATTCAAGCTGATCTGCAGACACAGGGTACAACAGTGTCAGCTCGCACTATCCTTCGCCATCTGAATGAAAAGGGACGCTATGGTAGGAGACCCAGGAGGACACCAGTGCTGACACATAGGCATAAAAAAAGCAAGACTGGAGTTTGCCAAAACTTATGTGACAAAACCACAATCCTTCTGGGAGAATGTACTGTGGACAGATGAGACAAAAATAGAGCTTTTTGGTAAAGAACAGCATGGCACTGTTTACAGAAAAAGAACTGAGGCTTTCAAAGAAAAGAACACAGTCCCTACAGTCAAACATGGTGGAGGTTCAAAGATGCACTGGATGCCTTGACTGTGCAAACTGTATCATGAAATCTGATGATTACCAAAGAATTTTGGGGTGCAACGTAGCGACCAGTGTCAGAAAGCTGCGTCTCCACCAGACGTCATGGGTCTTCCAGCAGGACAATGACCTGAAACACACTTCAAACAGCACTCAGAAATGGTTACAAACAAAGCACTGAAGAGTTCTGAAATGGCCAGCAATGAGTCCAGATCTGAATCCCATAGAACACCTGTGCAGAGATCTTAAAACAGCAGTTGGGAGAAGACATCCTTCAAATCTGAATGACCTGGAGCAGTTTGCAAAAGAAGAGTGGTCCAAAATTCCAGTAGAGAGATGTAAGAAACTCATTCATGGTTACAAGAAGCCATGGATTTCAGTTATTTTTTCCAAAGGGGGTGCTACCAAATATTAAGTTAAGGGTGCCAATAATTTTGTCCAGTGGATTTTTTGGGTTCTATGTGGAATTTTATCAGATTTGACTTTTTATCTCTGTTTTTTGTGTTGTTGCAATGCAAACAAAAAAACAACAACAACAACAACAACAACAACAAAAAAACGTGAGTACCAAAACATTTGCAACAGCAATAATTTTCTGAAAGAAGGGTTGCGTTTTCTGACTGAATTGCAAGGGTGCCGATATTTTTGGCCATGACTGCATGCTGGAAACATGACTAAAGAGATCACCTCTAGAGTGGTCGCTAAATTTCACCAGTCTAAACCTCACCTGATTAATTTTTTTCTGTTTAATTATACCCATTATGAAACGTATTTATCTTAATTTTTTCTGATGGAAGCGAACCGCATGAAACGAGGCATTGCTGCTCATCATCGCAGCTCATCAGTTCCTGCCGTGTCGATGCCGCCGGGATGTATGTTCTCAATCAGTGCTTTTCTTTTCAGCTGCTAATTTTTGCTCATAAACAGCCAAGAGCTGCTAAATCTGGACACTTGTTTACATCTTGTTCTTTCTCATTTTGCAGCCACAAAATTTTCTAGTCAGTGCTTTTTGACCCTCCATCGTTTACCTGTAACATTGCTTCTTAGTAAATTCTTTGTTTTTGATGGTCTTTCTAGGGTCTTCAAAGGGTCCCCAATGTGGTCTCTATACCAACCCTTCTGCGTAATCATCAATCCGAAGATTGACTTTAACATAATTCTCCTTGAAACGTCACTCAAGAGTTTGACTGCCATGTTGAGATGTTGAAATGTTTCTTTTAACTATGCTTATTACAAATCTTGTCCAGTTCTTACCAATATCAGTAATATAAAATCACACAGAAAGTACCACGCAAAGAATTGACACAACCTTAACAAGGACAACCAAGAACAGGAAGTGAAGTCATATCTCAGCATCAATTTGGCCTATTGAAATGTAACTTAAGCTTTGTTTTTTATGCCCTCCCTCAATGCCCTCAAGTTCCATCCGTCTCGTTGACTTTACGTCATTGATTATGTTGCACGAGCGCCCGCTACTGGCAAAACCCTTGCAATGGACTGAATTGAAACATCCTAAAACCTCATAGAGTTGTTTGGGATGGGGGTAAATTAAACATGATCTCTGTCTCTTGTGTTTTTACAGGTACATGATGTTGATAGATGGAAAAAACGACGTCTATATGATCGACAGAGACAACTCTGTCTTTCAAATTGCCAACCTCGAGTTTCCTTTCCGGAAGGATCTTCGCATCCACCTTTCCAACACGCTTCTGGATGGGGTGAGTTATTAGACGGTTTGAAAGCTAGTTAATCAGGTTAGACAGAGAGGATGTGCACTATTCCTACACTTAATGGATGCTCACAGGTTTGGTTTACATGAGTTTGGTGAGCTAATGTATCTTAAAAAATGTTAAAGAGGATCTTGCTGTCTCATCATCTGAACATCATGAGCTGAACTGCAGAAATAGCAAGGCTGGGTTTCTCAATTAGAGGTTTAATTAGGCAGTTGATTAAGCAGTTAATTAAGTTGTATTGCACCACTTAATTTTAAACATTTTTATTTTTGAACAAATTCATTTTGATTATTCACTATTGCAGTAAACAGTAAAATGTTACTATTTCATTTCATTAATGAGTATCATCATTGCTTAACTTAATTATAAAAAATGTACACTACTGTTCAAAACTTCGGGTCAGTAAGATTTTAAGAGCAGGGCTGTGTTTATTTGATGGAAAATATAGTAAAAATAGTAATATGGTAAAATATAACAATTTAAAATAACTTTTTTTTTCTGTGCGATTATCTGTTAAAATCAAAGCTTTGATCAAAGCTGAATTTTCAGCATAATTACACCAGTCTTCAGTATCACATGATTTCATATTTTAGGAGAAAGCATGAATTGAAAACTTGTTTTCAGGATACTTTGATGGAAAGAAAGTTTAAAATAACAGCATTTATTTGAAAATTTTGTAACATTTGTAGTGTCACTTTTGATTAACTTAAAAGTAAAGTATATATTGCTGGGTAGTAACTGATTACATGTAATCTGGATTACATTATCAGATTCCAAAAATTAAGTACTTGTAATTAGATTACGTTACATTTTAAAGGGGTGGTCTAATGGATCTTTTCGAAGGCTTGATTGTGTTTATGGGGTGCAAAGCAACATGTCTTTATGCTTCATTTTTTTAAAAATCGCATTATTTTTCAAATATTTTACTTTATTTTACACTGCTTTTCAGCTAGCATAAAAACGGCCGGTTGATTTCCTGTTTCTGTGAAGGCCCTCCCTCAGAAGTTTGCAATGGGCTCTGATTGGTTAGCTGGCCAAGTGTGTTGTGATTTGGCTAAACTGCCTCTAGTGCGCGTCTAAGCGTTCCACCCCTCATTAGCGGCATGTGCTCCTGTTGTATTGTAAACAATAGAGTCGTCTATATTGCTTATCAATTTGAGACCGAATGAGACGCAGAGGATATTAGAGAAGAGGACCGTGCAGAACTTAGCTATGTGAAAATAAGTGTATCAGTGGAACAGTTCATTGTTGGAGCAGCTGAGCTGATCTGAGAGAGAGATGCAGAGCGTGTGCAGAGCAGGGGATGAGACGAACAGGATTGAGAACTGCTGCTTTAGAACGTTGATTTTGAAACTTGTGAATCCATTAGAATGGTTAGAAGACAGAATCGATACAGCATGTGAATAGATTTTTACGTGCACCCCTAGTCTTCTTCCTCTTCTCCAAAGCAGCGCAGCATTTAAGCACCCTTCATTGCATGTTCCAGGGGGCGGGGTTATCTGGGTGTATGATGTCATTAACCCGGAAATATTTCGTTGTAGTCTCTTACCAGCCGTTCTCTGTAGGCGATGCTACGCTAATTTTGTAAAAGACGATTTTTCCATTTGCATGGAACTTTGAGCTTTGTAACTTTGCCGATTTTGTTTATGCTCACACAGCTACATTGCACACTAACAAAAGTTAAAAAGGTGAAATCGTATTATATGACCCCTTTAAAATATTTGTAATTGGACTACAGTTACTTTTTTAAAGGTTCATGAAACCCTGGACTGCTTTTTCTGAGATTTTAGCAGAGGTGTTTGTGTTGCACATCATAGATGGCAATGTTAGCATCTATTAATTTTAATTGTTGGAGAAAACTGGTTAATTTTGAGCTTTTTTGTGCTATTTTCATCTTCCGGGTTTAAAATCTACATTGTGCTGACGTCGCACTTTGTGACGTGGCAATGGACTATAGTACATCGATGACGCGCTGGTGTCTCATAATTATTCATGAGGTGGCGTGTTCTTATCCTATGAGAAGAGCTTCGCCTAATTATTCACGACAGCCTGTGTTGATTTGCTATGACAGACGCTTCAGACTGTGAGATTTTCATATATTAACAGAGAAACCTTCATGGATCGAGAGAGATTGCTTTGTAAGAGTTCGGCACAAATGCGAATTCATTCATATAACGTTAGTGAGTGTAATGGCGGTTTTTACAGATCCTTGACGCAACCCATCAAAAGGATTATAAACGGTGCAAAATAAGCCTTAAAAGTTAATAGAGGTGCAACAGCGCATTCATATATATGTTTTCGATGCAGAGTGCAAATGCCTGTGCGTTTATTTGTGTTGTTAACTCGATGCGAGCGAAATGAAACTGTCTAAACAGTCTGAACCTGAAGTTCACTCTCTCCCCTCTTCCCCCTCTGCTCCGCAGCGCACCACGCCCACTTTTGCAGCATTTTTCAAAACTGTGGTGAGAACTAACCAGTGCTGAGATGAGGGTTTCATGACCCTTTAAGGATTACATTACAAATTATTAATAATTTATTGATTCTCCCTTTTTTCATCTTTCATTTTTTTTTTTTTTTTCTAAAATAGCCTACTGCTTATATACACCCAGAAGTCTTCCAGTTTTCTGCAAATTCACACAAAGACCAGTCATTTTTCAGGTGGTGACACAGCAAATTGACCACTGATTTTTTTAATTATTACTCTGTAGGTTATTTAACCATGTATTTCTCTATTTGGAAGGCTTTTGTCTTTCAAACACATTAAACTGCACAAATTCACAAACTTTTTTGTCATCTGATGCTCTTTTACCTAATATATTTACTTGACGTTCCCCTGAGATTTTAAAATAAATATTTTATTAATTATTAAATGTTCATGTTCATTGGTTCTGTGACATTGGTTATAGCCACATGACATGCACGTAAACAAATAAAATATTAATTTGTTATAGTACATTTTTAAATTTTAAAATAATTTATTTTAATGTAACATTTTTTTTTATGATTTCATGAATTATTACTTTTTTTATTAAACTGATAAACCCCCTGCATTTCATGTTGGTAATAACAACAAATGGAATATATTTTCTTACTCTTTATATTTCTATGTCAATATGTACAATATTATTCTATTTAAATCAATGTGATAAGTTATTTCATAAGTAATCTAAATGTAATCAAAAAGTGATTATACTACCTAAAATGTGTAATGTAACGGATTACAGGCTGAGAAGTGTCACAGCGGTAAATAATTCAAAAGCCATGAAAAAACTGGTATCAATTAATAGAACCTAACAAGCAGAATAAAAGATGAATGAACACTTATAATATGATGAGCGTGTGGCGTGGTTCACAGAGCTGCTGTGTCATGTGTTTTTGACCGCTGTCCTGCATATTCCCAAAGCGCAGTAATGATCAGCTGTCAGCGTTGTGAGTGTGAGCTCCTCCATCTCTCATTCCCATGCATGCTAAGTCTGTCCTCTAATGTGCCGCCAGTTCATGTCACCAGAGATGAGACCCCTGATCCATCCGTTTAATAATTTATGTATGTATTTATTATAAATGGAATTATATCTCAGAGGCCTGCTCTGTCTGCCTTTGCTCAGTCTACCACTTTTAATTGTCCAGTTATGTCCATTTTGTCCACAGCTGCGAGTTTGAAGTTGATCCCTAACTGAGATTTCAATCAGAGTGAAAACAAAAGGATTCTAATTCAAGTTGAATTAATTTAAAGTTAAGTTAGATTTATCGTAAAATTAAAACCACAATTAATATGACGGTTTAATGTGAATGTGATT
>JAHKKF010530433.1:2660-23814 GCA_019740295.1 Labeo calbasu
GCAGTAATATGCAAGTTGCATGTAATGAAGAAATGGTCAGAGGTGTGTAGGGGTTTAACCAAACTGTTGTCTGCAACGCAATTGCGTGTGTAAATTAGTATTGCTGAATAAGATATTAATATGTGCTTTTTAAGTAATAATAAACAGTCAATATCCCAGTAATATTCATGCTAATAACCAACTAGTTAATAGTGAGAATTGGACACTAAAGTGTTACCAATATTCTTATTAACTCACTAAAGTATTTAAAGTGAGAAGGGTACATAAAAAGCATGCATTTTAAAGGGGTCATCGGATGCAAAGTTCCCTTTACATGTTGTTTGAACATAAATGTGTGTTGGCAGTGTATGTACAAATCTACCCAATAATGGTAAAAATCCTTGCAGTGGTTTTTAATTAATCTGTAAAAATGATCTCTCCGTTTTCAAAACGAGCCATTCTCAGATGCCTGTTGGTGTGGCGTCACACCCACAGAGGCCGCTCCCAACGAGTTGGTTGACATAAGCGTCTTACCTCAGACCCTACATCTACATCGCCTTTGCTAACAATGTGCTAGTTAGCAAATTTAGCGGCTAAATGCGGCTGAAGTAAACAGGCTCGTCACTCCACAGAGAGAAGAGAGGGGCGGGGCGAGCAGAGCTCATTTGCATTTAAAGGAACAATCCATCAGAATGGGTTGATTTTTAGTAAAAGGGGTGTTGTTTTACACCAAAGTATATTATAGACTTTTCATTAAGACCCTAAAGAATCATATCAACTTGTGAAAAATGGGCATCCAATGACCCCTTTAAATTTTGATGTTAAATCCACTATTGTATATAAATATTCTACACGGTATTAAGTTCAATTACATAAAAAGTAACTGTAATTAAAGTAATCCCTTACTTTACTTTTTCAAGAGAAAAGTAATTAAATTACAGTAACTAATTACTTAGTAACTACTGTAGTTACACCCAACACTGTCTGAGTATTTTACTTTGTTTAATCTGTATACAAAAAAAGCATCCTACTTTATAAATCAAAGTACATCTTAAATTCAAGCGTACTATGTGAACAAATGCAATTCAGTATATTTATTAAATTCACTTAATTTCAGCGTTGTAATTATCACAATATGCACATTTGCTAATACAGTTATGTTAATGTATGTTGTGTTTTTTTAAAATGTATCTTTACATTTAAATAATGTTGCATTATTTTTATTACTGCTATTTAAGAGTGCAAACAATTTGTATGCATGCTCTTCAGTTGGCACGAGAACACTTTCACATAGGTTTTTGCCATCTTAATTTATATCCTGGTTCCTCAATTTTAATGTGTAATCTAGGACACAAATATGCTAATATTTTATAAATGAGGCCTCCAAATTTTTTTAACTAAATGAGACCCCAGATTTAATTGATGTTGTTTTTTACATTTTAATGCAAAAACATATCCGAAAAAAATTAGAAATGAAGATTTGCTTTAATTATGTTTATTATTTTCTCCTCCTTTTGTGATATGCAATGGCGGACAAAATCAAATCAAAACCATTATTTGGACAAATAATGAAAGTCAGTGGGTATCAAAACAAGATTGGATATCTTTGAGAATGACTGAGACATTTTCAAGTGAACTATCATCACTTTCCAGAGGTTGGCCCGCGTTGGGAGTGAGCTCGTATCAACTATATGTGACTTTTGTATGGGCAAGTTTCACAGACTGACACATTTAGCTGTTTTTGGAACAGATAAATCTGTCTTTTTAAACTCTTTTTGTTCGTTTGAAAGCCTATAATTGACAGATCACTTTAATAGCTGACACAGTACTAATTTCAAATCAACCTATTGTGATTCACCTTCTGCACTGCATTTGATAAAATGTTTTTTTTCGACATCAAAGCGCCTACCCCCTGTAGGCTACACACACCGGTTTGTTCGTAATACAACTCTTTCTGACTGCAGAATTGCTGGAGGAGTTTCCTGTCGTAACTAGTCTTACAGGTCCTCAATGTTCCCATTGCAGAGCAAGTGCAAACCAGTGCCTACTTGATCCAAAATGTATGGAGTAAGCTAAAAACGGAGTAAAACCAGGCAAGACCTAGTGAACCGCCTACTTCAGGGCATCATAGGCATATTCACGTCACAAAGACTGCGGTCTTCTAAGATGCTGTCTTCTAGGCCAGAGTTTCATACCGTATATCTTTCACATCGCATATAGAGTTACTCCAGTACCAGGCAGTGCTATTATCTGTGATGTGACCATGAGGAACTAGTTAAAGTTAAAGGTCAAGTCCTACTTTGTGTCCAGTCTCCACCCAAATTAAAGTACACTACCAAAGTTGGTTACAAGGATGTGAGTCACGGCATATTTTATGCTCAAGTCATGTTTAAGGCTGCGAGTTTCCTGATGCAGTGGGGTATAAGTGGTGCGTTTCTGTAATGTGTCAGTTCTGGCCTCTAATTAAAGATAGACAATGAATTGTGTTCAACTGGCTCTGCTGGAGGTTGGAGGATTTTCTGTCTAGACTGGATACTTCAGGAAATGACAAAAGTAATTCATGCTGCCGCCTCGAATGTCTGATAGCTATGCAGAGAGAGGCACAAGCAAAAGAACAGGACAAAATCAGACTGTAAATATGTATTTTCCTTCAGTCTAAAATCCTTCTGAAATACCTTGTCTGTGCAAAATCATCTTGTAACTTCTGCCATGATCATGTAAAACCAGTAAACCTGTAACATCCATGAAGATGCCAAAGAGTTACATTAGTAGCATATAACCAGCATTTATTTTAAAAGTATAGTCTTATGCTAAAATATGCTTTATATCTCAAATAACACACTTTGCAGTGACAATATAGACAATAATTCCACACGAGTACTGTATATAATTAGGCCTAAGCTATTCTTAGTAGTCTTTATTACACTGTAATTAGTAATTATCACCATTTTATTAATATTGAATTAAACACTCATTTAAATAGTTTTATAATTAATACTAATTGTAATTGTGGATAAAATTAAGTCTTAATAATATACACGACCGCTCAGTAGGACTTGTAATGTTATTTAAAGACTGCATTTATTTGATCAAAAATACAAAAAAAAAAAAAAAGTAATACTGCAAAATGTTATTACAATATAAAATAATGGTGTTTTTTTTTTATATACTTTAAAATATAATTTATGCCTGTGATGCAAAGCTGAATTTTTATCAGCTGTTACTCAAGTCTAAAGTGTCACATAATCCTTCAGAAATCATTCTGATATGCTGATTTATTATTAGAATTATCAGTGTTGGGAACAGTTGTGCTGCCCAATATTTTTTTGGAACCTGTGATTCTTTTTTCAGGATTCTTTGATGAATAACAAGTTAAAAAAAGAACAGCGTTTATTCAACATATAAATCTTTTCTAACAATGTAAATCTATGCTATCACTTTTTACTAATGTAACACATCCTTGGTGAATATTAATAATTTAATTTCTTTCAAAAAAAGAAAGAATAAAAATCTACTGACCCCAAACTTTTGAACAGTAGTGTATATTGTTAGAAAAGTTTTCTATTTTAAATAAATGCTGTTCTTTTTTTCACAGGTTCCAAAAAAATATTAAGCAACACAACTGTTCCAGCACTGATAAATCAGTATATTCTGAAGGATCATGTGGAGTAATGATGCTGAAAAATTCAGATTTGATGACAGAAATAAATTCGATTTTTAATGTATATTAACATAGAACAACGTTGTTTTACATTGTAATAATATTTCACAAATTAACTTTTTTTTCTGTATTTTTGATCAAATAAATGCAGCCTTGATGAGCATTAGAAACTTACTTAAAACACATTAAAAATCTTACTGTTCCCAAACTTTTGATCGGCAGTGTAATTATGAATAGTAATTGCTTTTCATATTGAAATATGCTCATTTCAATACAATAAAAACTTGGTGGCTTGACTGGCTATATATAAATATATAAAAATATACACAGTACAGATTAACTTCCTGGAAAACTTTATACAATAAAATACTATTTTAGTCTTTCTTCTTCAAAATGTCAAGTTAAATTTAATGCGTTTCTACCATTTAGAAGTTTAAAATTTTTACTGTTTTTGAAAAAAGTCATTTATACTCACCAATTCTGCATTTGATCAAAAGTACAGCACAATCAGTAATGTTGTGAAATATTATTACAATTTACAATAACTGTCTTCTAATATGTATTCATTTTAAAATGTAATTTATTTCAGCAGCCATTACTCAAATCTTATTATTACTCCAGAAATCATTCAATATGCTGATTATTATGATGTTGCAAATAGTTGTGTTGCTTAATATTTGTGTAAAAAAAAAGAAGAAAGAAAGAGATCGAATGCCCATTTTCCACAAGTTGAATTGATTCTTTAGGGTCTTAATTCAATTCAATTAAATTCAAATTTATTTGTACAGTGCTTTTCACGACACATATCACTGCAAAGCAACTTTACACCAAATTAATGTTTTTACAATATGTATAGTAGTAGCTTACTAGTGGTGACTATGTCAAGTTGATGTATATATGACAGAGATGTGTGGTAAAGATCAATTAATGACGTAATCGAACAGACAAAGAACACTATAAATTAGTAGCAGAATTCGGTAGTGCTTTATGTTGTTTCAGGGTTGGCATCATCTTAAGTCCTCTGAGGGGTTGGCATCATCTCTTCTTAAGTGTTCTGGATCCAGACTGGAGCTTGTGAATTCCTAGTTACCACAGGATGTCAATCCCATGGCAGAAACAGAGAACAAATAGGAACATAATTAGCGTAGCTGCTGTTTAGACTAAGCAAAGAAAGATTTGTTCAACCAGAGCTAAAAGATTAATAATGAACATTTGATCAGATATAACTGCAGGAAAAGTTTATGAGATGCATTATTTGAATGCTTGGCTAATGAAACGTCTATAATATACTTTGGTTAAAAATTCTCAATGGTAGTGTAAAACAACACCCTTTTTACCTTGYCAAAATCAGCTCTGCAACGATCATCCTATTCTGGTCRAGGTTCCTTTAAATGCAAATGAGCTCTGCTCACCCCGCCCTTCTCTTCTCTCTGTGGAGTGACGAGCTTGTTTACTTAAGCCGCATTTAGCCGCTAAACTTGCTAACTAGCACATTATTAGGAAAGGCGATTCCAAAGATTCATAAAAAACCCCTTATACTCACTTCTGCTGTATAAGTGAAGCTGGATCATGAATGATTCGCGCGAACATAGATGCATTTCTGTAGATCGGGAGTATCGTCAGCAGCTCAGATGTCGGGAGTAAATGACGACCACTGCGTTCATTATTCCAGCAACACAACACCTCAATCACTCATTTCTTGTCTAACTTATATCCCTGCTCCAGCATCAAAACAATGGAGGTCGGACTGTTACAGCTGATCTGAGGTAAGAAGCTCATGTCAATCAACTATGGTGGAAGCGGCCTCTGTAGGCATCTGAGAATGGCTCGATTTGAAAAAGGGGATATTATTTTTACAGATTAATTAAAACCCACTGCATGGATTTTCATCATTATAGGGTAGATTTGTACATACACTGCCAACACACATTAATGTTCAAACGACACGTAAAAGTGAACTTAGCATCTGATGACCCCTTTAATAATTCTTTGATGAGTTGAAAGTTCAAAAGAACAGCATTTGTTTCAAATAGTTTTTAAAAAAAAAATAACAATATAAAAGTCTTTACTGACAGTTTTAAACAATTGAATGCATCCTTTCTGAATAAAAGCATTAATTCCTTTTAATAAAAGTGAAACTGAAATCTGTGCTATTATTTTTCTAAGCAGTCAGACTTGATTTTTACCTGCTTTACAACAAAACGGACAAAAACACATTCAAATGCACCTCACGTAAATCTAAGGACCAGATTGTCAAACAGACTTGGGCTCTTTTGACCTGGCCAGTAAACAGGGCTGGGCTAAACAGCTGCATAGCAACACACTACAAACCACTCAGAACACCTTAGCAACCACGTGGCCAATGGCAATGCCACATGGCAAGCAAGCCTCAATCAAACTGTAAAATCTAGTTTATGTGGATCCTCATCTACGTGGCTTTCACAAAACCAAGAAAGGAAAAAAAGCAGCACACAAAAGCAACATGAAGCTGTTGTCCTGATTGTCCTGAAGTTTTAGTTTTGTTCTCATGATTTGCCAGATAAATAAAAGTGGGGCATTGATAGAGTGAGTGGACATTCACAATAGAAGATGGGCGGCGCCGTCGAGCCTTATTCATACACCTGACATATGACTCCAGCATTTAAATAGCAAGAGGGAGTTTCAGTGTGCTGGGAAAACAAAGCGTCCCACTCTCTGTTTGGCTGTTTAACCACAGTTTTTGTTGGGTTTGTTCATTATTTCCAAGCACAGCCCTCTCTGAGGAGAATAAGAAGTGATCTGCTGTGTGTGTGTGGCCTATATGTGAGGTTTAAGAAGTTGTTTTTAATAAAGCTGTGACCTTACATAATATAACACAAGGCAGGTTTATCAGAGTATGATGGTAATCTAATCTCTGTGGAAGTCACGTATTTTTAAAAAAGACATCATCTTGATTTTCTGCACTATTTAAACTGTTTTGGAAGTAGACTCCATCTAAACAAAGATGAACACTGTTCCTGTTATAACTGGCAGGCGTATTTCCAAGTTGGTCACAAGGAGGACATGCAGCTGACTGACATTCTTCCTGGGATGGCTGCTTCCCGAGAGAGCGTCTGCCGCGGCTCGAGCTCCATTTCAGATCTGACTGCAGAGAGGGAGGAATTCCCTGGGCTGGGAAGTATTGTGAAAGTCCCTGGTCAGGACGACCTCGGAACAAAGGCCACCCAATCCCTGAAACAGGTGGCCCCTTCGGCTGGCCGTGAATGAAAGGAACATTTGTGCGCGCCTCTAGAAACTGAACACTTTTCACAGGGCTCTCTTTACAAGTTATAGCCCGCTCTCTCTCTTTCTCTGTCTTTGTGTTTCTGAATATGCACAATGACTTATTTCCAACTAACTGAACCCATCATTTTTTCTTCAAATGAAATTTCTATCTATCAGCTGTCTGTCAAAGCTGTTCGTTCGTCCGTCCATCTGTCACTTTTGTACCTAAAGGTACATATTAGTACCTAAAAGGTACAAAAGTGTATCTTTTGAATAGATACCACCCCAGTGAGAGCTTTTGTACCTGTAAAGTAGTGGTACCATGCTAAATTTGTAATTTACCCAATATATCAAGTTTGAGATTAGTAAGATTTTTTAATGTTTTTTAAAGAAGACTTTTCTGCTTATCAAGGCTATATTTCTTTAATGAAAAATACAGAAAAAACAGTAATACTGTGAAATATTATTGCAATTTAAATTAGTGGTTTTCTATTTTGATATACTTCAAAATAGAATTTATTTCTGTGATGCAGAATTTTCAGTATTATTACTTAAGTCTTCAGTGTCACAAGATCCTTCAGAAATCATTCTAATATGCTGATTTATTATCAGTGTTGGAAAGTTGTGCTGCTTAATATTTTTTTGTAACCTATGATACTTTTTTAGGATTCTTTATTGCATAAAATGTTAAAAAGAACAGTATTTATTTAAAATAGAAATCTTTTTAACAATATTCACTACCGTTCAGAGTTTGGGGTCAGTACATTTTTTCTTTCTTTTTTTCTTTGAAAGAAATTAATACTTTTATTCAGCAAGAATGTGTTAAATTGATAAAAAGTGATAGTACACTGCAAAAAATGATTTTCTTATTTAGTGTTTTTGTCTTGCTTTCTAGTATAAATATCTAAACATTCTTGAATCAAGATGCATTTACTTGACAAGTAAAATCACTTAAGATATTATTTGTTTTCTGAAAAAAAAAAATGGTTAGTTTTTGCCTAAAACAAGCAAAAATATCTGCCAATGGGGTAAGAAAAATAATCTTAATTCAAAGGTTAAACAGGATTATTTTTCTTGCCCCACTGGCAGATATTTTTGCTTGTTTTAAGCAAAAACTAAAAGCAAAAAATATGTCATTATGTCATGTAAAAGTAAATTCATCTTGATTCAAGAGTTTTTAGATATTTATACTAGATGACAAGAAAAAATACCAAGTAAGCAGTGATAAAAACTTACATTATTAGAAAAGATTTCTATTTTTATTCATCAAAGAATCCTGTAACAAGAATCACAGGCCCCAAAAAATATTGAGCAACCCAACTGTTCCCAACATTGATAATAAATCAGAACTTTAGAATGATTTCTGAAGGATCATGTGACATTGAAGACTGGAGTAATGTTGAAAATTCAGCGTTGCATCACACATTCTATTTTATAGTATATTAAAACAGAAAACTGTTATTTTAAATTGTGACCCTGGACCACAAAACCAGTCTTAAGTAGCACGGGTATATTTGTAGCAATAGCTAAAAATACATTGTATGGGTCAAAATTATTTTTCAAGCCAAAAATCATTAGGATATAAAGTAAAGATCATGTTCCATGAAGATTTTTTGTACATTTCCTACTGTAAATATATCAAAACTTAATTTTGATTTTATTTATATGCATTGTTAAGAACTTTAAAGGCGATTTTCTCAGTATTTTTTTTTTTTTTGCACCCTCAGATTCCATATTTTCAAATAGTTGTATCTCGACCAAATATTGTCCTATCCAAACAAACCATACATCAGTGGAAAGCATAAAAATGGACCCTTATGACTGGTTTTGTGGTCCAGGGTCACAATTGCAATAATATTGCACAATATTACTTTTTTCTGTACTCTTGATCAAATAAACTGAACTTTGATGAGCATAAGAGACTTCTTTAAAAAAAACATTACAAATCTTACGGACCCCAAACTTTTGAATGGCAGTGTACATACATATCACTAGTTCTTCATACTACAGCATTCCACTCAGAACTGCTTATCTATATATGGAAAAATGTTAATATTGTAGTACAATATTACAAAATGAATTGTGCACATCACTTATATTCTGCTAAATATTGACCCTGACTTAAGTGTATTGGGATGGCAAAGAGATGATGGATGCAGTGTGGTGAAGCTCAGATTGTGAGCATAGCAGCCGCTCCTCTTGCGTCCGCTTTGTGGAGCACAGTGTGTGTGCGCAGACATTCCACAGCCACTGCCAGTCGCATGCCAAAACTGCCCGACCCCGCTTTGAACCAGGCCAACATGTGACTCCAGTAATCCAGACAAACAGTTGTATTTGCGAGAGCGAGAGAGAGAGAGACAGAGCAAAATTTGGGGGGATTTTGTCAATAGACTGACAGAAGTATATAATTATCCTAGATTACAGTTGTCCATGCAAGTGTTGACGGATGTATATAACTGAAAAGTATGCTCTGTTGGTCAAGAATAAAAATTATAATGTAGGCTGACTGACTGGAGTATCTCTATGTAAAATACCTATTTTGACTTGTGACTTTATGAAAACCTTTATAGGATATCCTGTGTAAATACCAAATATTTAACAGTGTTCAATTATTTAGGTTGGTTTAGTAAAAATTTGTGGGAAGAGTAGCCACAAACAGTTTCTTTGTATTGTCTGGTCAAACTGTGTCACAGGGTGGATGAGATATAAACAACAGCACTGTCCATTTTTTGTGTTTAGAGACAAAACGTCCTAACAAGACGTTCCATCCCACACCATTGCTCCATTTGTCCTGGTAGCATACGACAACTAAACAAAGACGGGAGGAGAACACACATCCCCATGGGTATAGAGTCTGTCGACTTTAACCCTCATCTTCTGTTTGGGTCTGATCCTAAAATATATTTATATTTAGAAGTATTGGGTTAATACTTCATGACTTTTACTAATCCTGTGAGAACTGATTATAAACAAACATTCAATTTCATAACAAACTTCAGACATCCAGTATGTAGCAAGTGTTTCAGAGATCCCAAGTAAACATGAATAAATTGCTATGAATTTGAAGATTCTCTTGCTTGTGTACACAGTGTAGTGGTTTTTATTCTATTTTATTTTAATTTAATTTATTTTATTTTATTATTTTATTGCATTTTACTTGGGACCAAATTGGTTCCAAACTGAAAACTTGCTATACTGGATACAAATGTGTTATAGTCTTCTAAAACTAAAACCATTAAAACAACAACAAGCAAACAAACAAACAAAACAAAACAAAACAAAAAACTTTATTTCAGCTAGGTGCCAAAATTTCTCATTTTTATATATTTTAACTTGATGTAGTAAAAATAACTACAATAAAATAAAATAAAATAAAAAAAAACAATCTATAAGACATTTAAAATAAATAAATATATAAACAAAAATTACAAAACACAACAAACTTGCTAAACCGTTAGCTGAAACTAAAATAATTTTAATATTTAATTACAAATTTGTGACAACTGTAATATTATGTCAATGGTACTAAAATAACACTGAATGTATAACATTACAGTTACATTTCAAAAAAATCTGTCTATTATGTCTATTCGTTAATATAAACAGTATTGTTTATAAAAACGCTAGATGTGTAAGGAAAAAAATTGGTGAGAAATAAAAAGAAAATTGTAGATTTTTTAAAAAAGTAACTTGATAGAGACAACAGATTGTTTAGAGAGAATAGTATTTGTAACAACGCACATGATTGGTTGAAATTTAAACGTGAAGTGTTACGAAGAATCTGATTGGTTTTAGGCTCCCCCAGCAAGCGAAAGGGTGGCGTTTCCAAGGATTCGGAGTGAGCTTCGGAGTGAGGTCCAACTCGACGCACACGCGCGCGCGGCACTCGCTGGATCGGGGAATAGGAAAACTTTCGTACTGTTTTTATCCATCAAAAACACTGGGATTGAGGACAAGACACGGACATATCCTGTCGCTTAGACAGTTCTAACGAAGTAATGAGTTTTTTGGTGCGCAATGGGCGTTTACGGCGTTACATCAGCGCTTTATTCCCAACAGGTAGGTGCTGGCTAGCCATTACAATACCAGTTAGCCTTTACTTTGTTTTGCTAGCTACTCATGCTAACCAAAGCCCAAGGTTTTATATATCACTCAAAACACTCAAACTTTGGCCAACACGCGACGGACTAAATGTGTTCGCTCGTTGAAATGAAGTTTGACACTTTTGAAGTGTATATAAATGCAGTCGGATGTGTTTGAGTACACGACATTAATTCACAGCAGAAAGTTTCCAGCGCTGCTAGCCGCACACACACCAGTTGAATCTGACCACACCACATCAAACCTCTCCGTTTACAATCCGATTAAGCTCTCTGTCCCCGGTTATCATTTTATTTTAACAAGATTAAATTTGTTTAATTAGCTTGTGTGCTCGATGCCTCACAGTTTAATGCCTGTGAGGTTTAAATGAAGAAAATGTGAGGCACATGTAACCATGTGGCACACGGGAAAGACTCACGTTTTGCTGGAATAAGCGATTTTTAGGGCGTTTATATTGGCCGAAGTCTATTGGTTACTACGGTTAACAGGGTTACTTCAAAGCACCTGTCAAAAAAGAAACCTGAACAAATCGGAAATCAAGTCAAAACATGTTTAGATAATGTGAATGTGTGCAGACAACTTTGAAATTGATAAAAAGTGAAAAATAAAAATTACTGTAATAAAACCTAAGTGTTGTCAAAAATATAAATATTAAAAATATAAATATCCATCATTGCAGTTTATTGATATATGTTTTTTTTATTTGATCCTCCAGGGTGTTTTACCTAAACATGTGGAAATTAAAATCCAGTTGGATGTTAAAGTGTGATCTTGGAGCTGATTTTAGCAGATTTCTCTAAATGTGGGCTGCAGCGGTGAAATGATGGCGACACATTGGAGGAATTCAGGCGACGAGGATGATCTGAATTATGCCGGTGCATCTCTGCCCTGCGAGGTGAGACCCATGGTTTATTCTACTCATATTCTGCTTATTGAGGGAAAAGCCCTGCTGGAACATCACAATAGTGATGGATCATCATGAGTTTTGTGTTGCCAGAACAGATTTGTGTCTCTAATCAGTCATGAATTATTATTTTTTATAATTTATCATTTTTATTATTTTTTATGTGGGTGTTAATTTAGCTTAGAACTTTATTCGGGTATATTTTAATTTTTGGTGCAGTAATATTTCACACTTATGTTGGAACGTGTAGCACTGGTCTTGAGGAGAAAACTTGTGTGTTATGCTGAAGATGTTTTTATTCAATAGACAGTCTGTCTTTGATTTAAATTGTGGGCATCTGTGAGTGTACTCTATCTGTAGTGACTGTGAGGTCACTTTAGTCATATAGTAAGTACAGGAAAAGCACTATTAAAAGGTCATAACACCACTAAAACACACCCTGTCATTCATAAGAAGTTTGTCATAAACAATCCAAACTATGGCCTGAGATGATTTTGTATGACAATGAATTTCTACTTCTGTTTCTTTTTGTGAGATTATGGGTGATTGACCTCATACTTTCTAGGGGAGTTAAGGAAATTTTATTTGTTGATTGTAAAATTAAGGCATCAATCTGATGCACACCGTGGGAGCAAAATTAAGAACTCATCAAACCCCTGAATTGAAGAGAGTAAATAGTCTATGCAAAGACTTGTACCTGGACTTCAAAGTTGAGCCTCTTTAGTTGTGATAGTGTGCCAGATGACATCACATTCACGTTGGTGTTTATAGCAATTTAAACAATTTGAATGTAATAATAAAAACAATAACAGTACTAGTGATTTTTTTTTTTATATTATTACTATTACTATTTTGAAATTCTGTAATCATCTTAACACAACGCCTCGATTCACTATGAAACATGCAGCACAAAAGACAATATACAGTTGAGGTGAGAAGTTTGTATACACAAATGTTAATTATTTTACCAAAATAAGAGGGATCATACAAAATACATGTTATTTTTTATTTAGTACTGATCTGAATAAGATAATTATACACATAAAAGACATTTACATATAGTCTGCAAGAGAAAATAATAGTTGAATTTATAAAAATTACCCCGTTCAACAGTTTACATACACTTGATTCTTAATACTGTGTTGTTACCTGAATGATCCACAGCTGTGTTTATTTTGTTAAGTGATAGTTGTTCATGAGTCCCCTTGTTTGTCCTGAACAGTTAAACAGCCTGCTGTTCGTCAGAAAAATTCTTCAGGTCCCACAAATTCTTTTTTTTTTTTTTTTCTCCCAGCTTGTTTGTGTAATTGAACCTTTTCCAACAATGACTGTATGGTTTTGAGATCCATCTTTTCACCCTGAGGACAACTGAGGGACTCATATGCAAGAAGGTTTAAATGCTCACTGATGCTCCAGAAGGAAAATTCATGCATTAAGAGCCAGGGGTGTAAACTTTTGAGTAGAATGAAGATGTGTACATTTTTCTTATATTGCCTAAATATCATGTTTTTGTCATTTGGTACTGCCCGTCAGAAGCTACAGAAGATACTTACATGATTCCCAGAAGACAAAATAAGTTAAATTTTACCCTGATCCTCAAATTGAAATGTTTTCTTCTGGAGCATCAGTAAGTGTTTGAACCTTCTGTAATAGCTGCATACGAGTCCCTCAGTTGTCCTCAGTGTGAAAATCTCAAAATACAGTCATTGTTGGAAAGCTTTCAAATACAAAAAAAAATGATGAAAAACCAAAGAATTTGTGGGACCTGGAGGATTTTTCTAAAGAACAGCAGGCAGTTTAACTGTTTAGGATAAACAAGGGACTCATCAACAACTCATGAAGAACTATCACTAAACTAAATCACTAAAGCTGTGGATCATTTAGGTAACAAGACAGTATTAAAAATAGTTTATGTAAACATCTTTTATGTGAAATATCTTATTCAAGTCAGTATTAAATAAATAATAACATGCATTTTGTATGATCCCTCTTATTTTGGTAAAATAATGAACATTTTGCAGATTCTGCAAGGTGTATGTAAACTTTTGACCTAAACTGTGCCTAGGTAAATCATGCAACAAAGCATATCTTGATTTTAGTTCATAGCCAAAGCAACTGCGCAAAACAACAGAGGTCTTTTTATGTTATTGTGAAAAGTGTAAATATATTTTCGGTTTGTTATGAAGCTGTCCGCCAAAGTGGAATTAATGGGAAACACTGTTCTGACTAACAGAGTTCAGTTGGAAGAATCTCAGCAGTAACATGTTTTTCAGGTCACAAGATTGAATTAAGTTGTGCTGTTGTGCGGCCTGTTGCTGTTGTTGTTGTCACTGTCTGTGTGGAATGCACAAGCTGTGCTGCTTCCTCATCCAGATCTGCTCATTATTCCTGAATGCCAGCTGTGAATGTAATGCCTTACCTCTGCTCTCATATTGAAGAAATTCTCTTCCCCCCCCCCAAAGTTCTGTCATGTGGTGTTATCCACGCATTGCAGTAGCTACTTTGTTTGATGGTTATATCGCTGAGGTTTTGTTTATAGCCGAGTGTGCTGAACCTGTTTTCTGATGTGGTGAGTTTGCATATCAAAAGCAGTCTTTTGTAAGGTTTTTAGCTTTGCTTGATGTTTTGACTCTTGATGAACTCTGTTGTTGTCCTGCAAACGTGTCCCATGTGATGCATGTGCATTTCGCCACAAATCCAGTCTGGATTTTTCACAGTCTGGAGTTTATTTGCTGTCTGAAATACCTTTGTAGTTCAAGAGAAACATGAAGGACTGTAATCTGTAATCATAAGTGTGTGCTGCAGAAGAAATGAAATTCTTTGGATGCTCTTGAAGGAAATTCCCTGGCAGGCGAGGAGCATCCGTTTATCTGCGCGCGAGCTGTGGGGGAAGCTTTTCTAAACAGTCTGAACCACACGGTCAGATCGCAGTGCAGCTACAATGCAAACAGCTGGTGTGAAACCTCTTCCTTTAAACACATGGTCAATGTGGGGACCATCTGAAAGCTGACTCTGTCAAATAATATGTGCAGTATTTCTTTTGCTGTGTAGTTGGGTATAAACTTATGACTTTCATTGGATTTCAGCATGGGCTGTGCTGACTTGGCCTTGAATAGAAAGGTTTGTTTGGTTTTTTTTGTAAGTTAAGTAGTAACACTGACCAACTTTTCTCTTGCTCTCAGTTTGAGCTGTCAGACTGGATCTTATCCTGCAGGAATGAATGCGGTCGGTGATTTGGTTTCGTTTTTCGTTTCGGTTTGTTTTGCTCAAGTAAGCAGGGTTTTCCCATTTAAAAAGTGAGTGAAGTGGGTGAAATGGAAAAAAGGTAAGCGGTCGTGATTTATGTTGGGTATCGCTCTCCAGCTGTGATATTAGTTCACTCCCATGAATCAACATTTTTGTGCTCAGCCTGCCGAATCTTTCCACTGGCCCTTCTGAATGAAGACCTTTGTGTAAACCCCTGTCCACATTCACGGCGGGTTGAAGGTCACCTATTTATAGCATCTGCCGATTTGTGCTCACTTCAGCCCTCCCCTTTAATCTAATATTCAGCACTGTCTCTGTTTTTCTGCTGAAATAGAGTCAAGGGACAGGATGTCTCTCTCTTCTGCCAGTGGTTGGTCTGTCTTCATTAGGAGTTTCATACTGAGTGATTACAAAGGGAAACCTGTTGCCTACATGTTGATTAGATGAGCCTAAGATTTTTTGTGTGAATGGGAAGATTTAAGTCTGTTTTTTAGCTTAGTGCTTGTTTTGTATAGCTCAGCTGAACGTATGTTGTTGGAAGACTAAAATGTGGAACTCTGCATTAACACTGGTTTTTGAATAGTAACTTTTTTTTCCTGTTTAGGTTGTTACATAAGTGACTCATTTTATGTTACTGTCCTCTGTGTAAGTGATATTAGCTCATAGTGCTTGGCCTGCAGTGCTTTGTTACTCATTTTCAAAGTTTTAAAGCTCATTATGCATAAAGCTGTGCAAGCTTTGGAATATCACAGGATTGTGACTCTTGCACTGTGCATTTTAATGGGGCTAGGTCAGACAAATATAAATTCTGTCATCATTTACTCACCCTCATGTTGTTCCAAACCTGTATGACTGACATGGATTAAAAAAAAAAAAGAAGGAAAGAAAATGCTGTAAATGGGGCAGCTTGGAGACACTTCGAGAAAGTATATTGTGACTGGGGATGGTCAAACTCTAAAAAAAAAACAAAAAGTAAAAGGCACCATAAAAGTGCTTTGGTATGTTGTCTTTAAGCTTAAAAATGTGCATACTGTATATGGATGAGGTTTAAGTGGTTTGCAGTGAATCTTGGTCAGTTTCACATACAAATCTATTGTAAGGCTTGTTTTGGAGACAGAGCCTGTGGTCAAAAAATCTTTAGCTGTTCTGTGGAACACAACGAGAGCTGTTTTAATGAGCCTATCATTAAAACATCCCTCATTGTGTTCCGCAGAACAACAAAAGTCATACAAGTTTGGAACAACAAAAAGTTGAGTAAATGCTGACAGAATGTTTGTTTTCAAAACTCTGAAAATCCCCATCCCTTCCCAGTTCTGAATTTACTGGACATGGGGAATAAATTTTTTGTCTCTGCATTTCTAGAATTAGATGGGTCAGTACTTACTCAGCGTACAAAACTATTTCAATATGCATCATCCCATTGTCTGAATGTTGACATAATTTCCTTTTGAATTGCATTTTATGTAGATTAATGAGTTGGGTGGAGTTAGTCTCTAACTCATTTTTTATGTGTTTATAAATTCTGTTTTGGGGCTTCAGGCATTTCTTGATTTTCTGGTTGACCACAGTTTCCTCATTGAATAAACGACACTGGAGGGCTTGACTAATGCTTCCTTCTTCCACTTCTCTGTTGGGTAAATAACTCATTTTTATGCATTTATTAGAGTAAAAGTTTTATTGTTTAAATTTGATTTAAGCATAAACTGGATTAAAGAGATGCTTAACCCAAAATGAAAATTCTCCTTATTTCCTTATGGACTTAAAGGGATAGTTGACCCAAAAATGCAAATTCTGTCATTAATTACTCACCCTCATGTCATTCTAAACCCAAAAGACCTTTGTTCATTTTCAGAACACAAATTAAGATATTTTTGATGAAATCTGAGAGATTTCTGACCCTTCATAGAGAGCAATGTATCTGAAATGTTCCCAGACCCAGAAACATTCTAAAAATAGTCCTTGTGACATCAGTGGTTCAACCGTAGATTTATGAAGTTACGAGAATACTTTTTGTGTGCAAAGAAAACAAAAGTAACGACTTTATTCAACAATTCTTCTCTGCTGCGTCCTCTGCCTTCTGCTTGTAAACAAGGCACAACAGTAATGCAGAAGAGAAGAATTGTTAATAAAGTCGTTATTTTTGCTTTCTTTGCACCAAAAAGTATTCTTGTAGCTTCATAAAATTATGGTGGAACCTTTGGTGTCACATGAACTATTTTAAGTATATCCTTAGATGAGAACATTTCAGTTACATTGCTGTCTATGTAGGGTCAGAAAGCTTAATTTGTGTTCTGAAGATGAACAAAGGTCTTACGGTTTTGGAACGACATCATTTTTATTTTGGCGTGAACTGTCCCTTTCAAATAAAGGTATTTTGAATGTTGGTAACCAAACAGTCTGTGACCTTTGACTTTTATTTTATGGACCTTTATGTTTTACTGAAGAAGAATATAGGTTTGGAACAATATTAGGGTGAGCAAAGATGAGAGAATTGTTATGTTTGGGTGGGCTATCCTTTTAGTTTAACTGGATGACTTATTCATTTACAAGAAACAATGGATGACTATTCCATCAATAAATACTTCATACTGAGCATGTTCTGGATGATATATTTCAAAATTGTTTAAATTTTGACCTGAGTTTGTTGTCTAATAAATCTTTTTAAAGTAATGTCTTCATAAGCTATCACAGTAATTTTGAAGACATCTTGAAGGATTTAAAATAATATAAAATAATGTAGAGCATAAAGATGCACATGGTTGTAAGAGTCAGATATGTATTTTGTTTTAGCATTCCTAGCTTTTCTCAGTCTTGTTACTGATCGTCATATGATTAACTCCTCGGCCAGAAGGCAAAATAGATTCTCAATTCAATAGAGAAAGACAAATTGATTCCAGCCACTGCTTCGTGCCTTAAAAGAACAGCATGCCAGACATGCTTAGTTCATTTAGAGTTTATTCATTTAGGATGAATAATCACTGACTCATATAATGACAGAAAATTCTTTATAGGAAAAGTATCTGGTGTTAAAAGTATACTTTTACTACAATAAGCAGTTTGGTGTGAGCATGTCACACGTTCTGCTTTGAGTTTTCTGAGTGGTTGTCATTGCTGATGTCACCCAGTCTCTTGTTTCAAGTCCATAGGTGCTGCTTGTAGTCATGCTTGTCCTCTGGATGCACCTTTTGTGCAACGTGTTCAACTAAACACACCACTATCATGACATGACTATAATGTTAAATTCCTGGAAGGCCAGGAGCGTGGAGAATCAGCCTGGGGAAATTATAGCTGTTGCTTTCTAATAAACACTTCAGATTTCTGATGCGAACCCAGCCACCCTCCACACACACCTCCAGGAGCGCAACACGTTGTCCAGGTGCATGTGTGCTCCTCATGAATTATTTACAGGCTCATTGCATATTCTGAAAGAACTGCTGCACCTCACTCATCCAGAACAAAAGGATGGTGTGTATGGAGAGTATCACAGATATGAGCAGTATTGGTGCTTGTCTGTACGGTATCTGTACAATGTGGGTTGACATAACTGCCATTTTAATACTACTGCAGTTCATTAGTGTGTATATATATTCAGGTAGGGCTGGAAAAATGTGTAAATGTAATAGATATAATCGTTATTGATCATACAAATACTTTAATTTGCACAGAAATTTGTTAATGTGTTGCTCTGTTTATGTGCATCATTATCAGTAGCTTCTTCTATACAACACTATATATAGTAACCAAAGCCAGAATATAAGCTGTGTTTGCTTATAAAAATAGAATACCGTAGTCTCATATTTTGTACTTAATGTGGTTTCATTTATACATTTTGTTTCTTATGCCGTGACTATCGCACACTGTTCCAAACAAAGACTTTTCGGCAGACTGTTATTTTTTATTTTGGGCAAACCTATGCTAGTAAACAAACACACTGGTCAGCTACTTGTCTGCCGTGTCATATAATGTGAGAGCCATATTGATAATCATGTGAAGTTCTGTGTTAATCATGCTTTAGATTACTCACAGAGACACAGAAATGTGTTGCTTCTGTCTGAAGATGGGTGCAAGGTGCATGGCTCAAACATACACTCTGCACACGGTTACAAAGTATTTAAAGGGTTAGTTCACTTCCAGAATAAAAAAATTCTGAAAATGTACTCACCCTCATGTCATTCTAGATGTTCATGTTTTTCCTTCTTTAGTCGAAAAGAAATGAATCTTTTGAGGAAAACATTCCATGATTTTTCTCCACTTTAACAGGTTAAAAGTCCAAATTCCAGTTTTAGTGCAGCTTCAAATGGCTCTACACAATCCCAGTCCAGGAATAAGGGTCTTATCTAGCATAAAGATAGTAAAAATTTGCAGTAACTCAACTTCTCGCATTACGTAATTAAGTTGGAAAGGTTACGTGTGACATAGGCGGAAGTACCGACCCAGTGTTTACGAAAGCGAATCTGTAAATAAAGTCAAACGCACTTTACAAAAAAGGTAAAACAATGATGTTGGACGATTTTGAAGTTGGAGGAGAAACAAGATGGGGTTTTCCCTCCTACCCTATTTTTTTAAACCGGAGTACACAGACGAAGAGCTAACCACGCATGACCTTTTTTAACGTGATTATGTAATGTGTGAAGCCGCAGATGTTCATTGCAGAGCTAGTGCAGAAAATGGCCAATTCTTTCACTAGATAGACCCTTATTTCTGGGCTGAGATTGTGTAGAACCCTTTGAAGCTGCATTGAACCTGCAGTTTGGATCTTCAACCAGCTGATCCCTATTGAAGTCCATTATATGGACAAAAATCCTGAAATGTTTTTCTCAAAAACCTTGATTTCTTTTCAGCTGAAGAAAGAAAGACATGAACATCTTGGATGACATAGGGATGAGTATATTACAAGGGAATGTTTATTTTGGAAATGAACTAATCCTGATGGATGAACTTGTGCCTCGATTTGACTCATTTAACACGCTGTCAGTCCCAGTATTAGAAAACATTGCCATCTTTGGTACAGCTACCATGGATGGAGTAAGAATACGGTTGTGACTTGTTCACAGTTTTACTTTTTACAAATATTTTTTTGCACGATTTTGTATGTTAGATTAAGGAAATGATCCTTAAACTAATCTGAAAAATAATCAACAAGTTAATTGATTGAATAATTGAACAATTGAACAATTTCAGTTGAATCAGCGCATCCAAGACTGCTCTAGCCAAACAGATGGCAGTGATGAATGTGCCAGATTATTTGACAGATTTGTTTAAATGCATTTTTTTTTGCTTATATTAAGGTTTTACAACGTTGACAAAATATCTCAGCATATTGAGGGATTGTTTCAACGATAATAAATAAGGCAGTATTTTGCTGAGTGTGTCACACCGAGTATGACCACTTTTGATATTTGCTCTTTGAAGTATTTATCTTTTCATGACTTTGGCTTCTGACCTACCAGTGGAGTGTCACACCACCTTTGATGTAAATATCATATTAGTATGAATCATTGCTAGGTTATTACCTCAATTTAATATTCTCACTGTCTCCTGGTATTTTCTTATACATGTGGTCGAGTGATTTCCGTGATGCGGAAAACGCAGAAGGAATCGTGGAATCCAGTCACAAAAATTGAATTTACTGAATAACGTGGAATGTCACGGAATTTGTCAAAGTTTGAATGAATTGATCAAAAGTAGGTCATTACACTTAAATCAAACCGCAATATGGACTAGTATCTGTAAATATTATGCTGCAAAAATACTATTTAAATGTGAATCCTGCATGTCTCTGTTGTAATGAATGGAGCAGAAGAGCAGTTTTGTTTACTACATACACTAAAGCGCATGTGACGCTCGCTGTGATTTTAGCATTTGACCGTTCCATTTTAGAAAAACATCACACAACATTTCTTCCATGTTTTAATTTAAAAAAAAAAAAAAAAGTTTGCTTAATTTTCAAAAATTAAAAGATAAATGAAATTAATGTTTTATGCCTTCATTTGATAACCAGAACATTTTAAATACACAAC
>JAHKKF010530438.1:0-14755 GCA_019740295.1 Labeo calbasu
AGATGGCAGACAGCGTGTATGGCGTCGTGTGGGTGAGCGGTTTGCTGATGTCAACGTTGTGGATCGAGTGGCCCATGGTGGCAGTGGGGTTATGGTATAGGCAGGCGTATGTTATGGACGATGAACACAGGTGCATTTTGAATGCACAGAGATACCGTGACGAGATCCTGAGGCCCATTCATCCACGACCATCACCTCATGTTGCAGCATGATAATACACGGCCCCATGTTGCAAGGATCTGTACACAATTCCTGGAAGCTGAAAACATCCCAGTTCTTGCATGGCCAGCATACTCACCGGACATGTCACCCATTGAGCATGTTTGGGATGCTCTGGATCGGCGTATACTAAAGCATGTTCCAGTTCCTGCCAATATCCAGCAACTTCGCACAGCCATTGAAGAGGAGTGGACCAACATTTCACAGGCCACAATCAACAACCTGATCAACTCTATGCGAAGGAGATGTGTTGCACCGCGTGAGGCAAATGGTGCTCACACCAGATACTGACTGGTTTTCTTTTTGCTTAATTTTTATATAAGGGTAATAATTAAATTAGGGCTGTCAAACAATTAATCGTATACAAAATAAAAGTTTGAGTTTGCCTAATATGTGTGTACTGTGTGTAATTATTATGTCTGTATAAATACAAACAAATTAATGTATTTATTTAAGAGAAATACATAATGTACAAAATGTTTTTTATGTATATAATATAAATTATGTAAAATTATAATAAATACATATATTTGTAAATATTTCTTAAATATATACATGAATGTGCTTGTGTTTATATATACATAATTACACACACATACAGTATATTAAGGAAAAATCAAACTTTTTTTGTATGCGATTAATCGTTTGACAGCCCTAAATTAAATCTACTCTTGCACAATAAGATTTTCTTTTATGCCTGTAAAGCTATGTTCATCATTTCCTGTGTCATGCTAAATGTTTGCTCCAAAGTAACTAGAGAAACATTTTGTTCCCTTTCCCACAGTAGATGAGCAACAATAAACCTTTGATTTGACACCTTTGAACATTTGATTTACCTTTTATCATGACAGAATCTCCCTTTCCACCCTATGTATAAAAGGATCAAATATCTATTGAAACTTTTGTAGGAAAGTTTTAGTACAGATTAAAAAACAGCTGGAGACCTTGGTGATCATTTAAACAGCATGCTTAAGAAAATGTAGTAAAGTGGACGCAGTTAAACGGCGTCTAAGTGAGCCTGGTTGACAGTGTGTGTTGATATATTGAGGTTAAAAAGTTATTAATGTCATATGTGATTAGCTATTGTTGCTCTGAGTATCTCTGAGCTCCTCTCCAGTGCTTTTTAGCCATCACGTTTTTTGTCATGTCTCTCCGGTTCCTATTATCCGCTCTCTGTTTAGTTGGGTTCACAGGAAGTTGAAAGTTAAAACCCATTTTTCTCTCCGACCAGAAGCGACGGCCAATTTTTTTTTAAAGGATTCAGTGACTCAGTTAAGAATTCAATTGTTGTATTAATCTCACCAGCACAAATATTAAAAGTCCTTGTAGAAAATGTCCTAGCTTTGTTTCGTAATGCTGCATCAGCACTTGGCGCTGTATGATTATGTAATATATGAAGTTTAGAGGTGATTTAAGGCTAGATTTGAATTTGACACAGTTTAAATTTGAATGCAAATTCTATATAATAGAACTGATCATTGCCTAAATATGGTGCAGTTACAAGACTGCAGTAATAATGCTGAAAATTAAATTACCTTTTATTATTATTTTATTTTTTATTATTTATATTAAATTATAAAATGTAATTTCAAAATTGTTTTATTTACAAAATTTACATTTAAAAAATATTACAAATATTTATATATTATTTATTATATTATTTATTAATTTTATATATCAAAAGTTCCAGTTTGGGATCAGTAAGATTTATTTTTAATGTTTTTTAAAGTTTCTTATGCTCATCAAAATTCCATTTATATGATCAAAAATCCAGTTTCCTATTTTAATATACTTTAAAGTATAATTTATTTCTGTAAAGCAAAGTTGAGTTTTCATCAACAGTAATAGAAGTCTTTGCTATCAGGTTTTTTTTTTTTTAAATCAATTTAACACATCCTTGATGAATAAAACAATTAATTTCTTTCAAATAAAGAAAGAAAGAAAAAAACTCCAAACTTTAAACAGTAGTGTAGAACATTGTTAGAAAAGATTTCTATTTCAAATAAATGCTGTTCTTTTTAACATTTTAGAATCCTAAAAAAAAATCACAGGTTCCACAAGTAAATAAATAAATAAATATTAAGCAGCACAACATTTCCAACATTGATAATAAATCGGCATATTAGAATGATTTTTGGCAGATTATGTGTCACTGAAAACTGGAGTAATGACACTGAAAATTCAGCTTTGCATCACAGAAATAAATTCATTTTAAAATATATTAAAATAGAAAACCACTATTTTAAATTCCAATAATATTTTACAATATTACTGTTTTCTCTATATTTTTAATCAAATAAATGCAGCCTTGATGAGCAGAAAAGGCTTCTTTAAAAAACATTTAAAAAATCTTACTGATCCCAAACTTTTGAACGGCAGTATATATATGATAAAAAAATGTACTGACTCCAAAGTTTTGAGCTGTAGTATGGTTGTTTATTGGTTTATATCCATCAACTGGAAAAGAATGTTGTTTCAAAGGTGGAGCAGGTTATCAAGTATTGATGAAATATATTTTTCTTTCTGATGAATAGTTCATGATAAGGCCAGGGGCGTGTATTAGGAAAGTCAACAGGGTGCATTTTGATTTTATATTTACTTTGAGAATGTGAGATACATGCAACTGAGTTTACTGTATATTGGAAAAACACAGTTTTCTTTTCTGTTTCAGTAAAAAAAACATTTCGTGGAACAGTGATGTGTTATTCTCAGATACGCTGATATTAAGTTTTTACAAGCCAGAGAAGAATACAATGATCTCTGAGCAGGGTTGATTATGAGCTCTTTTAATTTCCTGTCTGCTGCTTGGCTGCACAGGTACCTGTATATCTCAGTGCCAAGGCTCACTTTTTGCTGCTTTTTTGTTTCTCTTGTATAGATGTTCAGCCAATGTGCGTAGAGGTGATGTTCATAATTCCTGTCTCATATCATGTGTCTTTAACTGTAAGATCTACTGAGTGCTGACTTCAGAGGTCTGATTCTGTGTATGTGAAGGTTAAAAAATGGTTTGCTTTTTTATAAGTACTTTTTTGAGGCCTCTGTGGGGCTCAACAGTCTGAAACTACATTGAAAACCTGGAGTTTAAAAATATCCTTTGGGTTTAAAGGTTTTGGATTTTTAAACATTTAAAGGAATAGCTCTCCCAAAAATGAAACTCACCCTCAGGTAATCTAAGATGTAGATGGGTCGTTTCTTATTAAAATTATTACATTTAGCATTACATCAAGGGTCTTTAGCCCCTAGGGGGTCTGCAGCGGTAGCGCAGGGGTCTGCAAATTAATGTTTGATCACAAATAATTGTTTGTTTAAAAAAACTAAAGCATGGGTAAAAAAACATCACAAAGTCAGTTTTAAATATAAGCCCCCTGAAACAAAAGCAAGAGAACCCTTAGTTGATACTGTAATAAAACAATATTATTGGCGAAAAAGATTTAGCAAACGCTCCATTGCAGTATTACAGTGTGTTTTGCAAGCGGTGAGAAATTTAGCCAATCACAGACATGTTTGTTGATCACTTGAACATTGCGCAGCGGCCAATCAGATGTGTCTAACGGTACGTTTGCACTACAGCGTCAAATCTGCGCTCAGTGCCGCTGGCAACGCTACACCACCACTGCTTTGGGTCGTGTGAACTTTAGGGCAGAGAAACAATGTTTATACCCTTTTTGCGTTTCATCATCTTCTTTTAACAGCGGTTCGCAAACACTTTATTGGTGCCATCTAGGGCGCCATAGCATATAATGAAAGGATGCAAAGTGCATTTTCCTTTGCATGACTTGTTAAATGATATGTGATTTCAGCTCAGTAATCCACCAGTTCCGCAAACACTCGGAAACATACGTCAAAATCGCGCCTTGCCTACTTTTCACAGCGTTTTACTGTTTTTCGCTCGAGCTTTGCATAAAGTTGAGGAATGCCCCACGCAAGCATTTAAGCTCAACTCCATAGGAGTGAATTGAAAACGTTCCCACTACAGCATCAAATCTGTGCTCAGTGCCGTGTGAACTTTAGGGCAGAGCACGCCTCTGAAAACAATGTTTACACCCTGTTTGCATTTCTTCATCTTCTTTTAATGGCAGTTCGCAAAATAAACACTTTATTGGCACCATGTAGGTACAAAATAATTCAAAATGATGATTGTAGCCTATAGAGACAGCCCTAAATAAAACATACAACTTCAACGACAAGTGATTTCAGCTCAGTAATCCACCAGTTCAGCAAACACTTGGAGACATGCATCAAAATCTTGCCTTGCATACTTTTCACAGCGATTGGTTGTCACCTGGCCCTTTTCACACTTTTTGACGCTCTCAGCCGCTTTCAGTCCCATAGTGCACCGCGAGAGCGTTTAAGCTCAACTTTCATAGGAATGAATTAAAAAACGCTCGCTCCGCCGTGCTCGCTACGTGCCAGTAACGGTGCTTTTCCTCTACAGCGTCAAATCTGTGCTTAGTGCTGCCGGCAACACTACAACGCCACTGCTTTTTTGAATTGTTTTCTATTGGCAGTGAGCGCTCTCAGCCGCTCTCAACGCTTTCTCCGTGCCGCTTTCAATCCCATAATGCACCCCATGAGCGTTTACGCTCAACTTCCATAGGAATGAATGGAAAGCGCTCGCTCTGCTCCGCTTACTACGTGCCAGTGGAAACTGCTTTTCCACTACATCTTCAAATCCACGCTCAGTGCCGCTGGCAACACTACAACGCCACTGCTTTGGGGCATGTGAAATTTAGGGCAGAGCATGCCTCTGAAAACAATGTTTACACCCTGTTTGCGTTTCATCTTCTTCTTTTAAATGCTGCTCGCAAACTAAACCCTAGCTTATAATGAAAGCATACAAAGTGCATTTACTTTTGCATGACTTTCTCAATGATATGTGATTTCAGCTTAGTAATCCACCAGTTCTGCAAACACTCGGAAGCATATGTCAGAATCTACTTTTCACAGCAATTAGATGACTCGAGATTTGCATAAAGTTGAGGAATGCCCCACCTTTTTGACGCTCTCAGCCGCTCTCAATGCTTTCTCCGCACCCCTTTCAATCCCATAATGCACCCCGTGAGCGTTTACGCTCAACTTCCATAGGAATTAATGGAAAATGCTCGCTCCGCTCCACTCGCTACGTGCCAGTGAAAATGCACCGTAACAGCGTACTTCCACTACAGCTTCAAAACCATGCTCAGTGCCACCGACAACGCTACAACACCACTGCTTTGGGGCATGTGAAATTTAATGCAAAGCACGCCTCTGAAAACAATGTTTACACCCTGTTTGCGTTTCATCTTCGTCTTTTAATGGCGGATCGCAAACTAAACACTAGCATATAATGAAAGCATGCAAAGTGCATTTACTTTTGCATGACTTGTTCAGTGATATGTGATTTCAGCTTAGTAATCCACCAGTTCCGCAAACACTCGGAAGCATACGTCAGAATTATAGACTGTAAAAAACATGGACGTAGTGTCCGTGACATCACCCGTAGGTTTCTGTAGAGCATTTTTGAAGCTCTTAGTGGGCGGGAGTCAGCCGTCGCCATCTTGGAATCGTGTCATTGCACGTCACTCCCGGATAATCGAAAATGGGCAAATAGGCGGGACGTGGTTTGAGCTGGTTGCTGAAACCACGCCCGCCTAGCGCGACGGTGGTGACAGCAGCAGCAACCCACCTGTCACTTAAGTGGCCACGCTCTAAATTATGCAGAACTTTAAGGCTTAATATAAATTAAACGGATGGGTTATAAAAAAATTCACCCCCCTCACAGTTGACATGAAGGGCAAAATTAGCTATATAGACCAAAACCACTTTTTGAACCAGGCTGTAAACATATTTTTTTCTGCTGTAAGGTTGGGCATTTCAACATGGGGAGTCAATGGAATTGACTCCCTTTTGCATCCAGTCTCTAGCAGCCAGTCGATGAATTGCAGTTTTAGTCACTTCCGTGTTGGCTTTAAGAGGGAGACCGGGAGGTTGCCGCTTGGTCAGAATCTACTTTTCAAAGCGATTGGTTGACGCCCGGCGTTTGCGCTCAAGATCTGCATAAAGTTGAGGAATGCCCCACCTTCTCGACGCTCTCAACGCTTTCTCCGTGCCGCTTTCAATCCCATAATGCACCTCAAGAGCGTTTACGCTCAGCTTTCATAGGAATGAATGGAAAATGCTCCGCTCCACTCGCTACGCTGTAGTGGAAATACGCCATAACTGTGCCACTACAGTGTCAAATCTGCGCTCAGTGGCGCTGGGTACGCTGGAAGGCCACTGCTTTGGGGCGTGTCAAATTTAGGGAAGATTATGCCTCTGAAAACAATGTCTACACCCTGTTTGCATTTCATGTTCTTCTTTTAATGGCAGTTCGCAAACTAAACACTTTATTGGTGCCATCTAGGGCACCATAGGATATAATGAATACATGCAAAGTGCATTTGCGGAACTGGTGGATTACTGAGCAGAAATCACATATCATTAAAAAAAGTCATGCAAAAGTAAATGCACTTTGCATGCTTTTATTATATGCTATGGCACCCTAGATGACACCAATAAAGTGTTTGTGAACCGCCGTTAAAAGAAGATTAAATGCAAACAGGGTTTAAACAATGTTTTCTAAGTGACTGCGTTTTAGTAATTGTAAAGTGAGCAGTCTTTTGCGTTTTCAAGGCTATATAGCTATAATCCACTGAATAAAAGTATTGTTTTTCACGCTGCTAAGAGAACCAATGGCCAATTAGGCCGGGCATACACTTTGCTATTTTCATCCGATTTTGAGTCTAATTCTGACTCAGACAACTCTCTTTTGAATTGGGCCGAATTTCAGCTTTGTTGTGCGTCATTTGTACAGGGGGAAACGAGAAGCGATTAGCTAGTTGGATGAATTTCTGACCTGTCAGACATGTTGGACATAAATGTATGATTCACTCTGAAGCTGCAGTTAACAGTGATATTTGCACAAAAATATGGCATGTCAAAATAGATATGCGCAATGTAAAGGCAGACAAATAGATTACTAGTAAAATACCCATATAAATACTCGTATTTATATACTCGTATTTATATATATATTTAAATATAGAAATACGAGAATCATATGCTGGAGTGTAGTAAAATACATTAAGACTGATTTTTTTTTTTTTGTAGGCTTTATAGACAGATAAGTTGAGAGTGACTCTTGAAAGACCAACATCACTTCCTCTTGTACCACTCTTTCAAGAATTTATCTTTCAGAATCTGGCAGTAAGTTTTGGGATTTCAATTTTTGTCCATCTCTGCAAGACAGACTTTTCATGATAGGAGATAGACTAAAAATTCTCTCACAAAATTCCCAAAAGGATGTGATGCTGGCCCTTCAAGAGTCACTCTCAACTTCTCTGTCGTATGTGACTCTCATGTGATTCTTATTAAGTGAGAGTAATTTTTTAAGGATTTTTTTTACCCAAGCAAAGTCTCAGAGAATCTAACACATTGCACTTCTGGAGACTTCGGGTAGGTTGCAGTTCTGGAAAATGGTGGTGCTGGAGGCTAAATGGTTCCTAATTCTTCACCTTAATTCTTAATTCTTTTGCAGTTAACATGCCATTTGGTCCCCACCTGTTTTTTCTGGCTCTGCTGACCCAATGAGCATTTCGCTGTCCAATGGTCTTGCCTTAACTTTGCAAATTCTAGTATTGCATTAGTATTGCATCCTTCTCATGGGCATTTAATCATTTTTGACTTGGAGTCTGAGTTAAATCTCTTTTTTAGGCTCATTAAAATAAAACCTGCTTAATAATTGTGCACACTTGAATATAAGGATTTTGTCACTTCCAGCCTTCATGGACAATTATATATCACTTGTAAATAATTAAATACAAATTGATAAAATGTGCTTGGAAAAAACGTATGATCAGAATATCAACTTGCCTAATAATTATGCATGCACTGTATTTGTAAAAGTAATGCCTTTTATTGTAAATACTTTTAAATGTCTCATTGCACATTGCTATTCTTGTTATGAAGGAGCGGTTACTTATCCGCACTTTATTAGAAACCCCTCACTAATTTCAGATACTCAGTGCTTTGATGCTTAATTGTCCATCTCATAGTAATGTTAAGTTTTAATTAACTTGAAGTTAACGTTTAAGTAAATATTTATTTGTCAATCTAACAGTAAAATTAATATGAGAATTGTTAATATACTTGAAGCTATGAGTGGTAATATTAAAATATATGACTCTGCAAATCTTCAAGCAACTTATAAACAACATGTTTTTTATGATGCATAAACCTCGATTTTAACAATAAAAAGTAATATACAGACAATAATGTGCATGCGGTAGTTATGAAATACTGTTCTAACATAATATACATATCATTTATTCTTAATCATAATATGGTTAGTTTCTATTAATATCAAAGGCTACAGTTCATTTTGTATCAGGGGGTCCCTGCTCTATGTCTCTGTCGTCAAATGTAGACAACTCTGCATTAAATCACTTGCTAACCAGTGGATGGGTGCCGTCAGAATGAGAGCCACAAGTAATCCACACAACTCCAGTCCATCAACTGAAGTTCTGTAAAGTAAAAAGATGCATGTTTGTGAAAAGACAAATCGAGATGTTTTTAGCTTCAAAACATTTTTTTAATTTCAAACTTCTATCCATAAAATTACTTTCTACAGTTAAAGTCGTCTCATCTGAATCAGGAGGGAAATATGCACAGATTAAGAACAAACACAGTTCTAAACAAATACGTCAGTGGATTTTGGACAACAGCAAAATAACATTTTCACTGGAGGAAGCGTTATTATAGATTGTGGACTGTATTTTGGCCAGAAGTGACGGTTTAAAGTTAAAACGACTTGGTGTGATTAATTTGTTTCTTACAAACATGTGCGTTTTCACTCTCACAAGACATTAATTGATGGACTGGAGTTGTGTGGATTATTTGTGGATTCTTGTGATGTTTTTATCAGCTGCTTGGAGACTCATTCTGACGGCACCCATACACTGCAGAGGATCCATTGGTGAGAACACAAAGCAATGCTAAATTTCTCCAAATCTGTTCTGGTGTAGAAACAAACACATCTTGGATAGCCTGAGGATAAATGTTCAGAAAATGTTCATTTTATGGTGAACTATCTTATGAAAAATGTTTAAGATTCCCAGCTGTTTCTAGACTAATTCTATTTTTTGATATTGATCAAGTGAATCAGATTTCCCAGCTTCCATTAAAGCACAAGACGCTCTGATATCATGCTGGAGAATGCAATCATCCAGTTTTATTCTTTTCAGCTCCATTGCTTATTAATTTTCAGTAACACTTTTTTTATATTGTTATACTGAGAATATCCTGTAATGAGGGGGGAAGTATTAAATTAGAGAATAAAAGCTTGTTCTCAAACTCTGGATTTTCTAATCACCAGTAGCGTTTTTTTACTAATGATAACTGATGCTCAGAGGAATAACAGATAATGCTAATGCTGCTTACAATATTTTCAGCTGCATATGTTTTTCATTCCAGGTGAAATCTGGAGAAGATGAAATGTGGGTTTGATGTCGTCTGGAGGCAGTTAGCTCTTGTTTCCCCTACAAAGACCCGATGCTATTTCAGTGGCCGTATTGGAATAGAAATACCACAGGATCACACAGAACATTGGTGCCGGGCCGATGCAGCATGCCCCACGATGTGTAGGAGTATGGATCTGGATCAGCTTGTTTTGTAACGTTTAAAACATAAAGATATAAGGAATAGACACGGAGAGAGAGAGAGAGAGAGAGAGAGAGCCATTAGCATAAATGTGTGTGCTGGTGACTTTTTTCCCCCCCTTATACAGAAATTGTTTAGTCTCCTGTCGCAAAGGCTTTTTCTCAGAGGTGGAACGTTTTTACAATGTTTGAGCAGCTAAAACTCCCAATTCCAGGAAGGTTTTTGTTGTTGTTATTGTTTGTGGAAGAACCTTCATCCGAAATCTGTTGTTCCAGCAGATTCCGGAAAGCAGTGCAGTCAGAGCGCCGCCTCAGGCCTTAAAACCATTAAAGCAAAGTAAACAAGAGGTGCCTACAACCAGACCTGCTGATAACAACAATTCAATTTAAAACAAAGACACAGAAACCTGTTGTGCTGTGATTTGGAGGTGGCTGTGGAATCAGCAGGTACTGTATATGCATCAGAAGTGTGCAATTTATTTTCAAGGGTAACATAGTTCTGCATGTTTCATCTTTTTTTAGAACGTTTACATCCTGAAGAGAAGAACTTTTGCTGGATTGTGTTTTCAGCATTACAGCAAGTCGAGTCTGAAGCTATAGGCAAATCCTGTTTAAAAAACAAGGCAAGTTGCACTAATTTTTGTTGCTACCATGTGTACAGTACCATTTTACAAATATAAATAAACTTCATCAATAAGTTTTATAAATGTATATAATAATATAGTATAATAATGTAATGTTTATAATGTAATATAATATTTTCTTTTGTTATAAATATGAAGAAAATCTTTTTACTCAACAGATTATTTAATTTGACTTATTTTAAGAATGTTAGGCTCCAACAAATGTATTATTTTATATTTGTTTATGTTTGTATATTTTTAATTTTTATTATTGAAATATATTGTTATAATAAAATATAATGTAATATGTTATATACCTGTTTTAAGAATGTTACACCCCCCAAAAATTATTATTTTATATTATGATTTTATTTTATTTTAAATAACTTATTTTTCCAAACAGTGGATTTAGTTGTTAGGCCTCCAAATCATTTTTAATGTCATTACAATCATTCATTTGTTATTTTCTATTAATTAGAAAAGGTTAGTTAGTTTCTATTAATATCAAAGGCTACAGTACATTTTGTATCAGGGGGTCCCTGCTCTATGTCTCTGTCGTCAAATGTAGAAAACTCTGCATTAAATCACTTGCTAACCAGTGGATGGGTGCCGTCAGAATGAGAGTCCAAACAGCTGATAAAAACATCACAATAATCCACAAGTAATCCACACAACTCCAGTCCATCAATTGAAGTTCTGTAAAGTAAAAAGATGCATGTTTGTGAAAAAACAAATCCATCATTCAGATGTTTTTAGCTTCAAAACATTTTTTAATTTCAAACTTCTATCCATAAAATTACTTTCTACAGTTAAAGTGGTCTCATCTGAATCAGAAGGGAAATATGCACAGATTAAGAACAAACACAGTTCTAAACAAATACGTCAGTGGATTTTGTTGTTAGGCCTCCAAATCATTTTTAATGTCATTACAATCATTCATTTGTTATTTTAATTGTATTACCTTCTCTTACTGATTTATTATTCATTTTAAAGTAATATAATGAAATATATTATAATATAATATAATATAATATAATATAATATAATAATACAATATAAGAATATGATATAATATTTATATCTTATTATAAATGCAAAGAAAATAATTTGGCTCAGCAGTTTAAGTTGTTTGACCTGTTTTAAGAATGTTAGGCCCCAACAAATTAATTTAGTTAATATGAAATGTAGAGAAACTTATTTTTCCAAACAGTACACTTAATTTATTTGAACTATTGGAAGAATGTTAGACCTCCAAAAATGTGCTATTTTATATTATTTTGTCATTTTTTAATATCATTAAAATCATTAAAACCATTCATTTGTAATTGTAATTGTTTTACGTTCTGTTATTGATTCATCATTCATTTTATAATATAATATAATATAATATAATATAATATAATATAATATAATATAATATAATATAATATTCTTACTATAAATGCAAAAAAAATAATGTTACTCAGCAATTTATTTAACCTGTTTAAAGAATGTTAGGTCCCCAAAAATTATTTATTTTATTTTATTTTATTTTATTTTATTTGAAACAACAACTTGTTTTTTTGTTTTTTTTTAAACAATAGATTTAATTTATTTGACCTGTTTTACGAATGTTAGGCCCCAACAAATGTTTCATTTTATTTTATATTATTTTATTTTATTTTAAACAGTAACTGTAGATTTAATTTATCTGACACATTTGTAGAAAGTTAAGAATTTTTTTATATTACATTTATAGTTTATCAATTTTTAATATTATGAAAAATGTTGGAGGGAGTCTCAGTGTCTTTGCACATATAGATTTACCTGTACAGTGGTTGCTGTTTTCCAGTCTAAATTTTATTCCTCACACGGCCCTGAGCTCTCTTCAGGGTTGTACTGGGGGGGGGGAAACAGTATATTTTTCATTGTTTGGGAACAATAAGTGTTCTTCGGAGGTTGACGTTAGAGTTTAGTAAATATGAGGCCTGGTCATTGAAGTGTATCTCAATAATAGCTTTCTGATCATTTCATTACCTACATATAAACAGTTTTTTAGTGTTCACATAAGACTAGATAAAACTTCATCATTCAACTCAGCAGCACCATGTGACCTTGAGAGCCGCCCGGCCGCACGCTTTTTCATCATCCCCTGTGATTACATGAAAACGAGAGACCGATTCGCTCGCGTATCACTTATCACAGACGACTGAATCGCCGAATCGTTTTAATGAGCAGTTCTGGAGCGTTTGATGAGCGTGTACCGTCGAGTGTTTCTTTCTTCTGTAAAGAACTTCCTATTTACTGCTATTAATGCAGCTGTAATTATTCACTCGCAGATTATTCACTCCCAATACTTCCGCAATAACGAGCTCAAGAAGATTAATGATTGGACGGCCATTGTCCGCAAAGTACGTTCACTAATCATTGGAAGTGTAAGGGGGGAAAAAAAAGCTATTAAACAATGCAAATCAAACCACATTCCTCAAACCGGCTCGGTTCCAGTGTTCGGGCTGATAGCGGAGAAATTGCAGATAACTCCATTAGGGGGAAGAATTGAAAATACGATAAAGCAGAGAGGCTGATGTATGATGTTTCCTCTGGCTGCAGGTTCCGATAAAGAGCTCATTTCCAATGAAAGAAGCACTTGACAGAGGCAATTTTGCTGTTTTAACGAACACTGTCGTTAACAGGCGTGAGATAAGAAACACAAGTGATTACCCATAATGCCATCCTCAAAACGCACGCTATTATGCTCTGTCGTTAACAAAAATCTCATCTGCCTGATAGAATAAAAATGTAAAGCGTAACGTTTTTTTTAACATCTGATATTTGTTATATGCCGGCTTGTGGCTCTTAAAACGGGAAGTTGCAATCTTTTTGCTTCTCTTGCTTGTTTATTCTGACCTTGCGTCACTTCATTTCTCTATTCACCGTGCGCTTAGTTTTCCAGCATCTCTGTTTGTTTTTTATTCCTCTCAGCATTATTTGTATTGAGGAGGAAGCCACTTGAATAGCAACAGAAGTAATTCCTCTGTTAGTCACAGCTTGAACCAAATGAGGATTTTGTCCGTCCAAATGTGTTGTTATATATGTCGAAGCCGTTTATTAAAAAATATTATTGATGACTTTATAATACCGTCCGATCATTTGAGTTCATTTCATAATATTGATTTGACCTTGGACGCTTTATTCTGTGGTTTGTCAGCGCTGACAGTCAGGAGACTCCTAATTACAAATGGGACGCTGCTGTCATATTATCATCCTTTAATGAAAGTCATCATTCTGAGTAAGTCACAGACCTTTCATATAAAGCGATATGAATGCATTATAAATCCTAAATTGTCATTCTTATAATTGCCGACACAGATGGCCGATACAGAGCCCTGTTAATCAAAACCAATTTGCATCTCGCCCTACTTTGTGTGCTGTGATGTTGATGAGTTTCATAGATTCGACCCTAGTTTGTTTCTCAAACCTAAATAGAATAAAACATTCAGCATAAGCACTCAATGTGTAAACCTATTAACTCTGTTGCTCGTTGTTTCCCAATTTTGTCATTTTTATCCCTACGGCTCCATAAGTTAGTATATTTAGCTGTATTGAAATGTTAGTATTAAGTAAATATATATTATATATTTTAAGTATATTTATAATACCAGCATATTTAGACACAAAGTTGTATTTAGTATAAAATGGTTTCTTGCAGATATTTGTATGTATTTATTTATAATAATAATACTTTTTTTCTGCTGCTTCTTTTAATATCTAAATTATTTTTATAATATAAATTATATAATATCATGTTTTTATATATATATATATATATATATATATATAAAATTATTATTATTATTATTATTAGAAATTAAGACGTGATCAGTAGCTTACAGATATTTTCATTTATTTATGCATCTATTTTTTTTATAATAATAATGATAATAATTATAATATACAGGTGCATCTCAATAAATTAGAATGTCGTGGAAAAGTTCATTTATTTCAGTAATTTAACTCAAATTGTGAAACTTGTGTATTAAATTCAGTGCACACAGACTGAAGTAGTTTAAGTCTTTGGTTCTTTTAATTGTGATGATTTTGGCTCACATTTAACAAAAACCACCAATTCACTATCTCAACAAATTAGAATACTTCATAAGACCAATAAAAAAACATTTTTAGTGAATTGTTGGCCTTCTGGAAAGTGTGTTCATTTACTGTATATGTACTCAATACTTGGTAGGGGCTCCTTTTGCTTTA
>JAHKKF010530442.1:0-20254 GCA_019740295.1 Labeo calbasu
TAGAGTAGAATAAATAGTAAAAATATTTCAAAATTGTACTGTTTTTACTGTATTTTGGATCAAATAAAGGCAGGCTTTTTTTTTTCTTTAAAAAAAAAAAAAAAAATTAAAAATCTGGTTCAAAAACTTTTGACTGGCAGTGTATACTTTCATATAGATGTTTTAATCTATGTTAAATATTGAATTGTGATCCGATGACAGATGGTTTTGATCAAATAAATCAATCGCAATGGTGCATTTGTCTTAAGCAATCATCTCTGATTCATTTCAGAGTGGAAATGTTGCTATTTTAAAAACTAAATGTCGGGTACAATTATAGTACATGTTTTTCCTTGCCTTAAAGCTGCAGTTTCCACAACATGAGAAAAAAATCTGTTATCTCAAACAACATGTCATTTATACCATTCCCTATCTGCGTGTTTGAGTAACTTGATTATTGCCATGGAAAGACACTCTGATAAATTCCAGGCCCTTGTTTAGCAGAACGGGCTTTCGGACAAGTCTGAACCAAGTGCCCCGACTGTACTAGTAAACAACTCTGCGCCAGCGGAGTGGCATAGATGAATTTATTAGTCAGCTCGTCCTTTCACATGCAAGTAAGGGATTGTGCGGTGTTTCCATGGTTGCACTCAAGTGCTTTGTGGAGGCTGTGGGCAGCAGCGTTGGAGTCAGAGGTCAAAGTGCAACTCCTCACCCCGAGAGTGTTTTGTTTATGTGTGCAGACAAAGCTGGCTGGTTGTCTGCGCTATCCTGGCAACGTCGCTGCTGGCCAGCCTCGCCGGTAACCTTATCCAGACGTGCAGAAAATGCAAAGCGCGCGGGCAGAGGGAGGACTACTCCTACTTGCCGCTGGGAGAGATCAGCGGGTCCACGGAGCAAAGCAGAGGACGGGGGACGAAGTCTGGGAAAATTCTTTTTCAGCAGGAAGACTCTGACTCCCAAGACTCCTCATAATGAGACCATGTTTTAAAATGTATGCATTTGCGCAGGTTCACGCAAGTGTGCTATCCATCCGACTAGCTAGCCAGAACAAGCCCTCATTAGTTTGAGGACGAGGAAGAGGTTTGTTTGTTCCTGGTGTGAATCGATGAGCTTTTGGAAGGGCCTCTTCATCTTTGGATTGGTGATGAGGGACAATGAGATGGGCGTTAGCATCCAAACAGCTGTCTGCACAGCTCACATTCGCCCCAGCCAACTCTGTTCACATGTGCCAAGTGCCCTGTTTGTGCAGTTTGACTGCATTTTGCACGTTTGTTGGGTTTTTAGTATACTTTTGTAGTAGCTGCTAGTAGTGCAAGAACCAGTTTCTCATGTAACGTCATTCACCGTTTAAAATACTGTTTCGGTGACCTCAATGAAGACTTTCGTTTTGGTCTTCAGAGAACCAAGAAAAAGAGCAATATCACCACAAAGCCTTTTTATTGACAGAATGGCCCAGTTGTTCCACCTGTTGCCATAGGAACAGACAAGTTTTGAACTATGAACTCTTTCTGCGGAATCCTTCCTGCAGGAACTTGCCAAACTGCTATTTTGAAACCGTTTTATTGAATGATGTTTTTTTTTTTCTTTTTCCCCCTGCGGCTCTAGAGGTCATTCAGTTTATTTTGATTCCACCCCTGAGTGCTTTTGTTTCAGTAAACGCCTTGCCAACTTCTGCCAGCCTTATCATGGTGCTGTTTTGTGTGTTGTCTTAGGCACTTAGAACCAGACATAGAAACGTGATATGAAAAACGCTCTCTAGGAAAGCAAGAGAAGGACATTTCTTTTGTGCTTAGCACCAATTTGCTGTATTTTTTTTCTGTTCTTAAGCAGTGAATCTGGATTTTTGGAAGAGATTCTAGAAGTGTTTTTTTGTCAGGTTCTGTTTTAGCTCTGAAACATGACACAAATATTTTGGAAGAGGAACATTTACTCGGGTCTGTAGTTCCTGTGTTGTTTCCTGTTTAGCATTAAAATAGATTTATGCTTGTCTTGTTTTAGTAGTTTAAACCTTGTGTGGAAGAATGAATCTCATTAAACCTGTCAAAACATTCCACATCATATTAAACCCCAAAACCAACTGAAATAAACAATTTTTCCTTAAAAATAAGACCCTAAACTTTTTTTTTTAAACATTTTGTGGGTGCATTTACTTGACAACAAACAACAAAAATACAGAAGAAAACAGTAATATTGTGAAAGATTACAGTTTAACCAAATGGTTTTCTATTTTAATAGATTTTAAAATATAATTTATTGTTGTGACGCAAAGCTGGATTTTCATTAACCTTACTCCAGTCTTGTCACATGATCCTTCAGAAATCATTGTAATATGCTGATTTAATTGCTTTTATTATCAATGTTGGAAACAATGTTCCAACAAAATATTAAGCAGCACAACTGTTTTCAACATCGATAATAAATCGGCATATTAGAATGATTTCTGAAAACCATGTGACACTGAAGACTGGAGTAATGATGCTTAAAATTCAGATTTTCATCACCGGAATAAATTATATTTAAAAATATATTCACATATAAAACAGTTATTTTACACTGAAATAATATTTCACAATATTACTGTTCTTCTGGATTTTTTAATCAAATAAATGCAGCCTTGATGAGCATAAGAAACATCTTTAAAAAAGCATTAAAAATCTTACCGATCCTAAAATTTTGAACGGCAGTGTATGCAGATTTAAATAAAATACACCAAAAAGCAAAAGCACCTAGATACATTACAGAAAAATGAGAATTTTCAGGGAAAATTGGCTTACTTGTCATAAAAAAAAATGTTATGATGCACAAAAATATTTTAAATGTACAACATTTTTCAAATTTCAAATATCATTTCTTTTTGTTGTTGTTGTTTTGAGATTAAATCTTTAGTTAGTTACACAAATGTACTTTCAAAGTGAAAGGTGTTTGTCTGCAGTGTGACACATTTGACTGTTTATTAACTTCCACCTAGCTCACCTCCTGCTTTGCATATGTTCTTCACTGCGAGCGACCTCTATGCTGATCGCCTTGTAAGTGTAAAGCAGACAGGGACAAAGACTTCAATCCAGGTTTTTGATGTAGTTTTAGATTTCAATCTAATCAAGCAGGCAGATGCCGCGCAGGTTAGAGAGGGTACTTGTTTGTCCCTGGTTCGGACATGATGCTAATCAGAGCATCTGAGGCTGCTGACACTCATTTTAAGTGCGTGATTTTGTTATCTTGCATGTCTTTTTGTTATTAAACAATAGGAATTGCTATCAAAAGAACATGCATAGTAAATAATGGTACATTGGCACAATTCCTTGTGCGATTAAGGATTTGATTGTTTCAATCTTATTTTGTTGAATCTTTCTAATTCAGATCATCTGGTTGCTGTCAGGTTGGCTTGACATTGAGATTAGATACAGCCTAACCTACGTGCCTGACTTGTTAACCAAAGCGTCCCCCTCATAAATAAAGGCCAGGATAATTACCTTCACCTTATTTATGTTCCTGGGTTCATCCGTGATCATTGATGGATAGCCTTTTGAATTCCAATGAATGTACAAAACAAAATGATTCTAAAATGATTTGAACTATGAGATTTTTCTGTATGAAATGGTAATTATTTTTGTATTGCTTATGTGTTTGTGCACAAAATGGCTGGTTTTACACTAAGAACCTGTAATAAAATTTGGCTTTAATTAACTTTTCAGGTTATATAAAGATTAAGGTACTGTTTTGAACTCTTCAAGCTGCTAATCGAATGAACTGCTGTTTTTTCTGTTTTGAGATTGAATAGATAATGAATTTGTAAAGTCATTAAAGGGCACATTTGGTTGTCATTGTGTAGACTGTATATGAAAGGTGTGTTCTTCCAAAGAAAAGTTAAAAGCCTGTTTCTCCTGGGTGTGTTCAGAAAATTATGTTCAGGAACAGATGTGTGTCACAAAACATTAAGATGTGGATTTAATTGTGCTGGTTTTTACTCAAATGTTATCTGACTGGATTTAGTCACATTTATGTTATTTCAACAAACAACATACATGCACTTCATGTTTAAAGGGATAGTTTGCCCAAAAATGAAAATTCTGTCATCAATTACTCACCCTCATGTCATTTCCAATCCCATAAAACCTTCAGAGCACAAATTAAAATATTTTTGATGGAATCCGAAAGCTTTCTGACCCTCCATAAACAGCACTGGTACCACCACATTCAAGGCCCAGAAAGGCAGGAAGGAAATTGTTAACATCAAAAATATCTTAATTTGTGTTCTGAAGATGAACAAAGGTCTTACAGGTTTGGAACAACATGAGGGTGAGTAATTAATGACAGAATTTTCCTTTTTGGGTGAACTATCTCTTTAATTTTGTGCTAGTTTGTGAGCAGTGTTTGAATGCCATGACAATTAGCATTGTTTGTCACTTGCTGTTCCATAAAACTCCATGTAGTATGTTTGTAACATTTATACTTAAAAGAATTAGTTCACTTCCAGAACAAAAATAAACTTTACCCCTTTGTCATCCAAGATGTTCATGTCTTTCTTTCTTCAGTTGTAAAGAAATTATGTTTCTTGATAAAAACTTTTTAGGAATTGTCTCCATATAGTGGACTTCAATGGTGCCCCCAAGTTTGAACTTCCAAAATGCAGTTTAGATGCAGCTTCAAAGGGCTCTAAATGATCACAGCCGAGGAAGAAGAGTCTTAACTAGCGAAACGATCGGTTATTTTCTAAACAAATTGACAATTTTTATACTTTTTAACCTCAAATGCTCACCTTGTCTTGTCTCTGCCATGTGCATGCGTAGTCTGTGTAATCTGGGTCAATACAGTTAGGGTATGTCAAAACACTCCCACTTGTTTTCTTCAACTTCAAAATCGTCCTACATTGCTGTTTTACCTTTTTTGTAAAGGGTGTTTGATCTTCTTCACATGTTCACTTTGTAAACACTGGGTCGGTACTTCTGCAGCAATGTCAGACAATTTTGAAGTTGGGGAGGAAAATGAGATACAAGTTTTTCGACCCTAACTGTCGTGAACTGGAAAGAAACAGAGTTCATGCAGACATAGAAAAGACAAATGTTTGAGGTTATAAAGTATATAAATTGTCAATTTGTTTCGAAAATGACAGTTTGTTTTGCTAGATAAGACCCTTCTTCCTCGGCTGTGATCGTTTAGAGCCCTTTGAAGCTGCATTTAAACTGCATTTTGGAAGTTCAAACTTGGGGGCACCATTGAAGTCCACTATATGGTTTTCCTCAAGAATCATAATTTCTTATCGACTGAAGAAAGAAAGACATGAACATCTTGGATGACATCTTTATCCTTTATGAGAGATTATCTGTAAATGTTTGTTCTGGAAGTGAACCACTCCTTTAACATAATCCAAATGAAAAATCAAACCTTTGACAACCAACAAAAGGACTAATACAACCCGTTGTGTTTTTGTCATTTTTTTTTTTTAATGATTGTCTAGAATGTTCTTTTTTTTTTTTTTTTGCTGCTACATGACACAGAACTCATCTTTTCGTCATAATTTGTATCTGGCAAGGTTAATAAAGGGGTCAAATGAATCAACCACTTAGGCTTACTGCAAATTCCCTAAACAGTACTGTTTATACTGTACTCCTCTCAGGCTGCAAAAAATGACACTATCATAACAACTGTAAAAGTACAATACACCTTACAGTGTAAAGGAGTAGGTGATATCATGCATACAGTATATCTTCCTCAGTGTCACATTTTCAAATTTGTTCAGTGCTTTTCAGGCCGCAACGTGACGCATCATGCTGTCACTTCTTACTACATGCTTAAAGCTGTTTGGAATGCAGAGGAATATTTAGAGAGGCACAAGATTCCGCTGACATTTTAACTGCAGTCTCTTTACAAGCCTCGACATTAATGCAGTCCCACACAACCACAAGACCTACAGGTTCTGACTGACAGGATGTCACGGCTGACAGCGCACTGACTCACACACACGCTCGTGCCTCCACCTGCCTGTCTGTCCTCTTTACACGATGCGGTCCTTTACCCAGATGTCACACTGTAAGCTTCTTTACATCATCATCATCTGTACTCTTGACCTCCCTCCACCCTAACCTAATGGACCTTAGGTACATTAGAAACTACATTTCAATCGGGGTTTTCATTTTCAGCTTGATTTGTATTCGATATTACTGATGTGCTGCAGTGTGCTTACAGTGGTACAGATGGTATCAGACTGGTTTACTTTCAAGTGAACTCCCCTAATGGGGCCAGAAACTTGATATTTGGGCCCATGCATGTGTTTACAATTACGTATGCATTCCAGATGTAGTGTAGTGCTTTCTAGTAACAGTTGTGACTATATGGAATTGCTGTATTGTAGAAGTTTAACTAAGGCACACTTAAATAATGTACATTTTATTAAGTATCTCATAACATTAACATTTTTGACAAATCCATTGTTGTTTATAAATATTTGAAACCTAATTATTGTGCTTGTGATGTTTTTCTTAAAATAAATGTCATTTTGTTTGATCATTTAATATTTGACAGTCACATTTGCTCCAAATACATTTTGGGGTGATTTTTTGTTTATGCAATGTGCTTCATTTTTCAGACCGCTTTGTTTAACCTAATTGTCAGTTAGAAAACCAGGTCATTTCAGACTTAGAGAGCACATCTGTGTGCTTAGTGTTTTTTGTGATTAAACTCTTCGTCACACTCCCCTTTTAGTTGCGTCAGAACAACAGGCTCTGAAAATGCCACAAGGATTCTGTGACATACAAGTTCTGTCATCCATGAACACTTGTGTCATGTCAAAAAATGACTCACAAAAAGGTTACCCTGGAGAACATACATGAATACACCTGTATAAAAAACAACACCAGAATTTGAGATTTTATGGTGTATATGGTGTTACTATTCCTCACAGCCTTGTTTTCAATTGCTCGTTTTACGTCAGATTAAATAACCTGGCTATGGTTTGTTGCACAACTGGTTTGGTACATGCCCTAAACATTAACAGAATTACATCAGAGTGTCAAAGTGTGGACCTCTAAACAGTACGTTGGACAATATGTTGTTTATATCAGGAATGCTGCGAAATCATAATGAACATATTGAACATAATGTTTTGGCAAGATAATAATCAGTTCAGACAACAAATCATAAATCTTAAGACTAGGGTGGAATTAGGCATGTTTTGCTCAGATGTGATTATCTTTGAGCTTCTTTTGATAACAACCTATTTTATAAAAACTGCTCAAATAATTATTTACTTTCCCAAATAGTCAACAAACTCTTGACTGACATTTTAATCAGTAGGTTAAATGACTGAGTGTTCTGACACCGCTTGAGACAAGGCCTATCGAGGTCAGGGTGGGCTGCAGCTTATCTTTATGGTTTAACCCAGAGTAAGCAGGTGTGGCCTTGTTTTCGAGGGTAAATAAAGGAAATATACAGAAACAGAACAAAAACATGACGACAGCGCATGAGAACACTGATTCACTCTCACGTCATCCTAAGGGGGAAAATGGACTGTTTGAACATATTTATCCAAAAGGAAGATTGTCTCTCCTAAACGGGGCCAGTGTTGTGGTCTGACAAAGTGGAAGTGGACTGATTGGAAAGGAAAGGAAAGGAGAAAAAGAGCTGTGTCAGAGACGGAACTCCAAACCTGAAAAGAAATGTACATTTTTTCTCATCTTGATGAAAAGGTCATCCGTCCTATTTCGCGGGAAGACAAGACATTATTCTGAGCAGCACTGATATTTATATACTCAGTGGTATATACAGTAATTAGAAATATGTGTTCATTGCATGTAGATTATATATGTGACCCTGGACCCAAAAAAACAGTCTTAAGTAGCATGGGTACATTTGTAGCAATAGCCACAAATACATTGTATGGGTCAAAATTATCCATTTTTCTTTAATGCCCAAAATCATTAGGATATTAAGTAAAGATCATGTTCCATAAAGATATTTTGTAAATTTCCTACCGTAAATATATCACAACTTAATTTTCGATTAGTAATATGCATTTCTAAGAACTTGATTTGGACAACTTTAAAGGCGATTTTCTCAATATTTAGATTTTCTTGTCCTATCCTAACAAACCATACATTAATGGAAAGCTTATTTATTCAGCTTGCATATTTATAAATCTTAATTTTAGAAAATTGACTCTCATAACTGGTTTTGTGGTCCAGGGTCACCTATTATCTATATACAGCAGTTAACATTTGAAGTGGATTAAAAAAGTTAATCAAAGTTGTCCTAAGACAAGAACATGTATTTTTTTGGTTTTAGGACAACTTTGATGAAAGGTTTTCATCCACTTCAAATGTTTACTACTATAGATTAATGCAGCTTTCTGTGTATATATTGAAGACATGGATGATGCAACAACATGTATAACTTGCTTTATTAGATCTGCTGACTCACCAGTTTAAGTCCTTTTGTTCAAACTAGTGTCTTAGTGGGGGAAGAAAATGGGCTATAGCTGAATCTCAGAACGGGCCTCTCTTAGCAAAACAGGGTTCTTGAATACATCCATCTGAGATGTGTAAGGGGGGTGGAGTGCTTTGTTCCCAAAAAACTGGTGACCTACATCTAATGGGGAGGATTTCAGTGTTTTGTTCTAGACATTTTCACTCAGTAAAGAGCTAAGAAGAATATACAATTTACACCAAAATGACAGTTTTGATTGAGCCTTTTAATAATTATTGGATACTATTTAGAGCACTTGATGCTGATTGGTCAGTTGTGCCATTATGTGGTCAGATATTCTTATATGATGAAGCTGTGTAATCATGTTTTTTTTCTAATAAAGATCAAATCTGTATTTTATGTTCATTTATTTACAGTTAAGGTCAAAAGTTTACATACACCTGGCAGAATCTGAAAAATGTAAATTATTTTACCAAAATACGAGGGATCATACAAAATGCATGTTATTGTTTATTTAGTACTGACCTGAATAAGATATTTCACATAAAAGATGTTTACATATAGTCCACAAGAGAATATAATAGTTACATTTATAAAAATGACCCCGTTCAAAAGTTTACATACACTTGTTTTTTAATACTGTTGTTACCTGAATGATCCTTTTTTTTTTTAAATAGTTTAGTGATAGTTTTTCATGAGTCCTTTGTCCTGAACAGTTAAACTGTCTGCTGTTCTTCAGAAAAGCCCTTCGGGTCCAACAGATTCTTTGGTTTTTCAGCATTTTTGTGTATTTAAACCATTTCCAGCAGTAACTGTATGATTTTGAGATCCATCTTTTCACTCTGAGGACAACTGAGGAACTCATATGCTACTATTACAGAAGGTTCAAACGCTCACTGATGCTTCAGAAGGAAAAACTATGCATTAAGAGCCGGAGGGTGAAAACTTTTGAATGTAATGAGGATGTGTACATTTTTCTTATTTTACCTAATATAATATTTTTTTCATTTAGTACTGCCCTTCAGAAGCTACAGAAGATACTTACATACATACCCTGGTCTTCAAATTCAAAAAGTTTTCACCCCCTGTCTCTTAATGCATCGTTTTTCCCTTAGAAGCTTCAGTGAGCATTTGAACCTTCTGTAATAGTTGCATATGAATCATGTTATTTTCTAATAAAAATCAAATCTATATTTTATGTCCATTTATTTATTTGGTAAGTAAATAAATTCATTTTTATGACGCCTCATGGTTTATGATGCCTCATTGTAATGACTGACTGTCTGTACATAATCTCATGCTGCTTTCTTTTAACAGTTTGTTTAGTTGAGTTGGATGAAATCGGTCTAAGGTTTAAATTAACATAGTTAAAAGATTTTAGAGCCATCATAATGTTTTAGTACTGTCTGGTTAAAGATAAACTTCTTGAAACAACTCCAGTCATTTCAGTTATGCAATGTCTGTAGATTCTTGCAAGTGATTTACGTTAGTAGTTCTGTCGTCAGTAAAGTTGATCACTTACGTGATCTTGCACAGTCGATAATGATTCAGAAGTTAAAAAGACAATATGTAAGGCTCATCGAACCATTCTATGTTTAAAACATATTTTTAAAAATTTGTACAACCCAACAAATACTGTGTGACACTCCTTAACATGGAGTGCTTTGCCCGGTCTTGCCTTTCCCGGGATAAGGTCACGTGCGTTGGTGACAGTCAGTCATAGTGAGAAACGCCATTTCATTGGCTGAGAGGGTTCTGGGAAGCCCCGCCCATAGGCTGTCCTCAACTACGTAACGACCGATCAGCTGTTAATTTTCCACAACAATAACAAAGGGAGCAGTTGAGACCTCGGAGAAGAAACGAAAAAAGAACCGACTGCGAAGCTCCGAACTAAAGGGTCCACAAACTTTTAATTTCTTCTGGGAAGAATTGTATTTATATATTTTTATATATCACACGGCAATCTACCTCAAACACTTGAAGTGATCTGTTTTTGTTCTTGAAGTCAGCCCTCTTCCTGTTTACATTACTTTTTGCCGCAGGTGAGTTAAAACCTCTTTGTTGTTGATCGATCGACATTCTGCATTAACACTTCATAGAAACGTCCTGGACTACTGAAATACTAAGAATGTATTATAGAAACATTTACTCAATACAGATTGTAATAAGAAAAGCAACATTTTGGTCGAACATACAAATGTTAAAAATGCATTTAAATATGTGGACATTCTGTATAGCACAACCTGTCAAAGCCTGCAGGCGATATATGTTCACTGTTTGTTTCTGCATTGTGAGCATGTTCGGATTTTAAGGATTAAGCTTTGTTCAGCAGATCTAGTTGAAGCGTTTGGGTTCGAGGTCCGCCCAGTCGGTCGGTGTAGGGTTACACTCATCCCTCCCCCGGCCAGGCTCTGTGTGTGCGGGTCGATAAACCATTATGACAAGCAAACACAGCATTCGTATATGTTTGCACCTGTACAGTTATGAGTGTATGAAAGTGTAATAAACACTAATATTATTTTACAGTTAAGATACCTTAAGTGTAAGGTATCTTATTTGGCTGCGTTCCACGTACAGTATATCAGCTTTGATGTTGTTTTTCTATGCGTCCATATTAAATGTCGTTTGCCTTTTTATCCATTATGGATCAAAACAATATCTCTAAATGAATATTGAAATATGTGCAGTGTTCAGTTTTAGGCCTACAAAAAATATATATTGAACATCACTGCCTCTATAGGATAGTGTTGCGTAATATTACGTTAAAGTAGCTGCTGTAAAGAACTGCTTAAAGCAGACTAAGATGGTTTGATGGTTTTGACAAGTTTTACACAATCTTGGCCAGGGTAGGATCCTAACTTGGGATGGTTTAAGATCATTTTTCAAATGTAAGTGCAGTTCCAGTATGTTTTGTTTCTTTTGTTAAGTACAGCTTAATGTGCACTTTGCATTTATTTTTTTTTATTTTTATTCTCTCCACTTTTGATGCCAGTTCTGAGTTTTTTTCTGTTTGTACTCCACGTTTACATTTTTTGTTCAATTTCAATTTTGTGTTAACATCTTGATGTATCATCTTAATGTAAAATTATTGTTTTTTTAGAGCATCTCCCATTTTCATTTTTTTTATTTTTTGAGACTTTTGCGTGAGTCTTGTAACTGCTTTTCTTTCGAGGAATGTGTATGTAGTGAAGCTCCATATAGTGACAACCAAGTTCTCAGTATGTTTAATTTATATCTCGCTAGCTATAAATAGTGGCCTCTCAGCAATACAGTTTTTCTCTGTGTTGCTGACACAAAGGCCATCCCAGTCCTGCTTATCTCTGCTTGTCAGTCTATAATCCTCTTTTTGGGGGTTCTGAAGGGTGCTTATTATATGTATGTGACCCCATAATAGCCCCCAACCCCCTAAACACACAAACAAAAGAGGGCTGCCATGGCTATATGAGCAGGTGGAAGCAAGTATGAATTGGTTGGCTTGTTTTAATGATGTAGTGGGGTGAAGAACAGCTTGTAGTCCTTCACTTCACAGCTGTCTCTCTTTGTTGTCACAAGCAAAACAACGGATAAAGGTACCTTCATGAGTCATAGTCCTGAAGGACGCTGGGTGTATCTGTCCAAAGATCAGTTTTCATAGGCATCAGCTTCGTGTGAAGAGGACAGGCAGTATCTTTGACAGCAGAGACACTTTAGACTGTTTTGTTTTGGCTGGTCTGTTCTCAGGAATATTCCTCTGTATTTTATGGCCTGTAATTTATGGCTAATTGCAACAGAGCATGACAGAACCAGGAAATGTCCTGTACCTGAAGGCTTGTTGTGTACATTTTCATTAACAACACGGTTATCTTCTTGCTTGTCCGCCAGGGCCTGTTTTTGCACAATCAACAAAGAGCTATGGCTGAACTTCATCAGGTGTTCCTCGGCTGAGAAGTAGTAACTAATGCACTTCAGCAACTTTACCAAGATCTCAGTGAGCGGCTCCCGCAGCTGATGACCAAAGAGCCCGGCCCTCGCCCACTCCCAGCAGGACTATCCAGCCTCACGCCTCTGCCCCGGACAACATCATGTTCCAGAGGTTCACCAGCATCTTGTTTGGAGACTCCCTGGAGGAGGGCAGTGGATGTCCTGTGGATCCAGACTTCAACGAGAAGGAGGAGGACGACGAGTGGATTCTGGTCGATTATCTAGGTGAGAGATCTTTCTTGCATTTCCTGTTTTTGATTAGTGCACTGAAATATGGATCTTGTGTAAGAGCTTCTCCCAAAATGCAGAAATGAACAAGCAGTTCATATCACGAGAATGAGGGTGGTGAAGTCTTAGCCTTTCAGGACAACATGAAATTAAACTTGCAATTGTCCTTCATTTGGACATTCTCAATATTTTGATTTTTTTGCGCCCTCAGATTACAGATTTTCTCGGCTGAAAGCTTGTTTATTGATGTATAAATCTCAATTTCAAAAAATTGACCCTTATGACTGGTTTTGTGGTCCAGGGTCACAAATATGTCACATAATGGACAGTTGAAAACTGCATTTTGCATCGACTTTACATACACTGAACAGAATTCTGCTCATTTTCCCCCCAAATCAGCACAGACTGGTTATGCAAACGTCCTCTTATTCATGAGACGACCCTAGATCACCTCAGTTGATACTGACTGCATGGTCTACAGGAGCCATATTACAGATTCTCTGACCCCTGGCACAGACGCGGTGCCCTCATTAACATGATGCCTCTCATAAGCTACCTGCCCAAATACAGACCTTCTCATATTGTGTATGTGTGTGAATATTTCAGGTGCAAGGCAATCTGCATGCTCCGTTTCCTTTTTTAGGACAGGGGGAGACAGATATGTTTATGGGCAATGACGCTTTTAGTCTGTGAGACAAAAGTGTCTATGGTGGGGTCTACGATAAAAATAGGACAGATTAAGTTACCGTTTATGCACATAAAGTGAGTCAGCCTTGAACACGGAACGATTACAAACATCAATCGTAGCCTGAAGGCCTGAGGTGGACAGGGAGAGAATGGAGATTGAAAACATTTCTCGTTTCATATCCATATAGCTTGATGGAAGTAATTGAGTGTTTTCCCATCATGGTCAGGATTAAAGGTTAACTGGCCTTTCAGGAACATGGAAGAGTGGCGTAAGAGGGTTAAAACCCTTCTTAACCAGCAGTTGACAGTATGTTTGATGTCATCTGGGAGAGCGCTGCAAGGCTGCAGATAAACAAGGTGTGGCTCTGTGAAAGGGAAGTTTGTGTGTGCTATAACATCACGCTATGGGTGTGGGACTCTCTGATCACTAGTTGGTCTTGTTACATTTAGTGTAAATATAAGGTGTTATCACTGTAACTTTAAATTTGTCACATGAGCTTCATGTGAAGGCCATCAAGTTTCTGCAGTGTTTGTTTTCCACCTTAAGTATAGGAGTGGTGAAGGATTGTTCGATTATACTGCCCTCTAGAGGCCACTATATATGTAGCGTTCCAAAAGCCTGCTGTTTACACCATTTTTGGTCACCTGCCAGGAGCCACGAAGAGTACAAATAGAAGTGAAGTGTGAGCAAAATATTTACTCTCTCGGTTTCTGTCTAAACATACGAGTTGTTTTCGATAGAACTGCTGATACTTTAATTATACAGATGCATAGTGTTGAGATGTTTTCTAAATTATCCAGTGATGAAATATGGTTTCTCAGCATCCCAAGTTACGTTGTATGATATTCTATACTCTACATATGACTTGGATGAAATATAGTACTTATTCAATTTCAACGAAGTTTCTTTTTCATGTGCCGTCACCATCATTTTTTCTTGCTTATGAAGCAAGTTTGAAGTTTTACTCAGATAAACGTCATAATAGGGAAGAAGAGCTATCACAGTTTCCGTTTCATGCATTGTGTGAAAAGTGCAAAACAGTGACTTTTAAATGTTGCAGACAGAAGTTTGTTCAAATCTAGCCCTGATAGCACACGTGCGTCACAGAGGCGTCTATTTTACATCTTCATTTACATCTGCTAAACATATTTTTTTTACCAGATGTCAAATAGACGTATATTAAATGTCTTTAAGATGTTTATGATTTAGAATGTATGTAAAACTGACATCTTACAGACATCTTGCATACGTACGTCTAGACGTCCTGGAGTGAACTGTCCCTGAAAGCATGCATACATCACGGAGACATCTATTTGACGTCTGCATTTACGTATTTTTTAAAGTGTTTGCTCATCTGCAATACATCTATAGGACATTTCCTATCAGATGTCAAATAGACGTCTATTAGATGTCTTTTAAGATGTTTATGATTTAGAATGTATGTAAAACTGACATCTTACAGACATCTTGCATACGTACGTCTAGACGTCCTGGAGTGAACTGTCCCTGAAAGCATGCATACATCACGGAGACATCTATTTGACGTCTGCATTTACGTATTTTTTAAAGTGTTTGCTCATCTGCAATACATCTATAGGACATTTCCTATCAGATGTCAAATAGACGTCTATTAGATGTCTTTTAAGATGTTTATGATTTAGAATGTATGTAAAACTGACATCTTACAGACGTCTGTCAGATGTTCGTACACAGCAAATGGTTTTTTTAACAGACATCTTGCAGACATATGTGTGCTATTTGTGGTTAAAAGGTGACTTCCATTTTATTGTAGTAATATCCTCTTTGCTTTCTGCTCCCGTAGCGAAGGCCTGCTCCAGCGCGTGTGAAGACGATCTGGTGGAGGTGTGCTCTGACGACGTCCCTCCCTTGGACCCTCCCGTGCGCTGCTCCTCCTGCTCATCTCTGGATTCGGCGGCAGACACTGACGCTGAGGACGGCAACTTCTTACGTCTAGAGGCGACATGTGGGCTGGAAGAGAGCTGGTTCATCACCCCTCCGCCTTGTTTCATGGCTGGAGGCAGCGCTCCGGTCCTCCTGGAGACCAGTCCTCTGGAGAACCTACTGATCGAGCATCCCAGCATGTCCGTGTACGCCGTTCACAGCCGTCGTCAGCGACCTGCCAAGGATGGCACCCGTGAGCCATCGATTTTAAGGTAAGGGGCAGATTGAGAGTTTTGTTTGTAAGGGATAAAGTACATCTAGACTAGGTTATCACAATTAAACTCGACAGGGGTTTATTTAAAGGGATAGTTCACCCAAAAATTCATGTCGTTACAAACCCGTAAGAACTTTGTTCATCTTCAGAACACAAGTTAAGATATTTTTGATGACGTCTAAGAGCTTTCTGACCCTGCATAGACAGCAACGCAACTACCAGAAAGTCCCAGAAAGGTAGTAAGGACATCGTTAAAATAGTCCATGTGACATCAGTGGTTCAACCTTCATTTTATGAAGCTACGAAAATACTATTTGTGCACAAAGAAAACAAAAATATTTACTTTATTAAAATTTAAATTAAGGTTGAACCACAGATCTCACTTGAACTTGCTCTCTCAAATGTCCTTATTACCTTTCTGGGCCTTGAAGGTGGTGGTACCATTGCTGTCTATGGAGACTCACAATGCTCTCGTATTTCATCAAAAATATCTTAATTTGTGTTCCAAAGATGAACGAAAGTCTTACATGTCTGGAACGACATGAGGGCGAGTAATTAATGACAGAATTTTCGTATTTGGGTGAACTATCCCTTTAATTATACACTCTCAGAAAAAAACTACAATAATATGTACCATTTAGGCCAAAGTAAGGTAGAAAGATGTACCTTTTAGCTTTTGAATTTGAGCAAACCAACGCAGTGCAAGCTTTGTATCTTTTTTGAAAGCGTATCACCCTGAAGGGGTTTATTTTGCGATAACAACTATCTAGATGTACATGATCTTGCTTATTACATGGCTTCTTGTTAAAGCCAAGACCTTACTGAGCCAAAACAAACATTTTTAGGGGTAATTTACAATCATACAATTTATTACATGGCTTTTCACCAAATTATGTGGACGATATTGATTTAAATTGGAACTGTTTTAAAATCATACCCGTTTGTGTTATTAATAGGGATGTAACAATATCACAATGTTTTATGTTAGAATAAGAAGTTTAAATATATTTTAAAACTACAGTTTTGCCTGAAAGACCTATCGTTTCATGTCATCATGTGACCACGATAATATCGAGACAGATTTGCTATCGCAATACAGTTATTAATGCATTACAATGTACAAAACATTGATCCTCGAAACCACCAGACCTCAAAATGTTGTGTCTAAACAATCCAAATCAAACATTTCAGAGATCCGTGTACAACAATAATGTTATATGACTATCTGAAATATTTGAATCTCACAGATTCTGTTTGGCTTTGCAGATCTGATGTTCAGCGCAGGCCCAGTCACCCCTCCGGCTGCTACACAGCCGCTCTGGTCGCTGCTCACGCCGGGTTTCTGGAGCAGACCAAGAGCGGCCGCTTGGCCCAGCGCATCCGTGACAACGTGGAGCGCCAGCAGCTGTCCCGCAACGCCCTCCGCCGCCTTAACCTGCTGCGCGATGGCGGAGCCAGACAGGCCAAAGCCACCGGAGGCTACGTTCACCAGCCGGGACAGAGGCAGTACAACTACTGAGACGGTCCCCACTGCACTCCCCGCCCCGTCCTCCCCTGCACGCCACCTACTTCCACACTGGGAGAATTGGTCTTTCGCCAGAAGGAACGGAGTCCTTTAGAATCAATGCCATAGGTCACTTTACTTCACGGCAGGTTCCGCTCGACCTGATTGTGTCTGCATCATGTTTCCTTTATAAGCTCCATCTGACAGGTTCTGTTTTGTGTTACGTGTCATGAAGGTTGAATAACCAAGTGTTTTGTTATTGTGAGCACGATGTTGTAGTGCTCTGTTTGAGCATGTGTAGGCAGCTTGGCACTTTCAATGCCTTTAACTTGTCTTTGCTTTTTTTTTTTTTTTTTTTTAAAGCCATACTAAATTCAATCACATCAGTGATGAAATCATCAGCAGCACTTTTGTGGTAAGGAAGGAACCTGCCTGTGATTCTTTAGATCAGTGCTTTCCTCCTCTTTGTTTGTTTGTTTTTCTCTTTAAAATATACTGGGTTTATTATCACTAAAAGCCTTGTTTCCATAGTAGATTTCAAAATATGTAAAATATATTTAAAAAAAACTTCCAAAATATTTTCAAAAGAAAAAAATATTAAATATATTACATATCAGTATGAAGTTGATAAGAGTGTATGTTATCTGCGTAGATATGTGTGTAAGCAGTTTTTCCTATTTTTAGTGACTGATGTATGACTGTGTATAGTGCTAATTTTCCAACAGGTGAAAAAGAAACAAAAAAAGACATCAAGTGTTGTAATGTTAATTTTCATGTTTGCTCTATATCTGCAGTACATGTCTCAGGGTCATCACTGTTCACCTTTGCTCTTTGCTAAAAATGCAGATTACTTGCAGACGGTAAATTGTCTCTGTACATACTGGAGAACCTCTAACTTTGCGTAAACTTGTGGAAATATTTGTAATTGATGTAACGTGTGAATGAAAGCTTGCTCCTCCGAGGACTGTGAAAACAAACTCTCTCTCTTAATTGACTGTTAAAACCTTTGACGATGGAGTGAAACTGTTAGCATTTTTAATTATAATTTTTTTTTTTTTTAATTTCTTTCAATGTAGTGACTTTTTGTGTTATATGCCTTCTTCATGTTTTGACTAGTTACACTTTGTATTTGCTGAGCGAAATATTTAAAGTAGCAACGAACTTCAAAGTCTTCGTAGGTTACGTTTGTTACTCTTTATTCCTTTATCGCACGCGACCTGGTGTTGTAAATTTCCGGTGACACTGCCAAGGTAAATGTCTCCCCTAAATGAATGAAAGTAAAGCTGACGTTCGATCGAATGCATATTATGTGCATGAGCAACTCAAGGAAAACACCTACAGCTTCTTCTTTTTGCTTGCTGCAGTCTGTGTTGAGCAGTATATTCAGACTTTTTTCTCTGTGGACGAAGGGAATGGAAAGGGACGTAAGGTTCTCTTTATATTCCTCGAGTAATACTGGAGAGGCCCTCTTTTTCCCTATGTCAGTAGACGCCTGATATTTGGTATTCATAACAGGGATTTCATTTTGCCTTGAATTGCATTTGGGGATCATGTGCCTTCCAGGTGAACAGTATGACAATGCATCCGTGAAGAACTTGAAATTTGTCCAAAGGGACACAAACAAATGTAATTTTACTATGCACAGAGGATTACTTTGTCTCTGTGAGCCACTTGCTCTGTCAACTTTTACACGAAATGTAGCAAATGTTTTTTGTGTTCAGTGTGTGAAGAAAATTCTCTGTGGCATTGCTAAGTTTTAGACTATGCTTTGGTTGATTTTTTTTTTTTTTTAGTTTACTGGAATAATACAGCACTTTGCCAAAAGTGTAGGGTTTTAGCATTATTTAGCATTGTTTATTTATCTTTTTCTTGAACTGATATGTTTTGGATACATGTCATACACAGACTGTTTTATATGAGTAGTATAATTTGCAAATAAATTGTTCATTTAATATGTCTCGAAACCAACTATTTGTCATCATGTATACTCCCTTCTCAATAAATGTTTTAATACAAAATTAAGTTTTTTTGCCTTTTCTTTTAGTAAATAGAATGTTAAAAAACACTACCAGTCAAAAGTTTTTAAGATTTTTAATGTTTTTTTTTTTTAAATAATTCTCTTCTGCTCATCAAGTCTGCATTTATTTGATCCAAAGTACAGCAAAAACAATAAAAAAAGTAAATCTTTTTGCTATTTAAAATAGCTGTTTTCAATGTGAATATATTTTAAAAAGTAATTTATTCCTGTGATTTCAAAGCTGAATTTTTAGCATCATTGCTCCAGTCACATGACCCTTCAGAAATCATTTTAATATTCTGATTTGCTCCTCAAAAAACATTATTGTGTTGAGTAGATTTTTTCAGGTTTCTTTGATGAATAGAAAGTTCAGAAGAACAGCATTTAACTGAAATAGAAATCTTTTGTAACATTATAAATGTTATATACTGACTCCAAGCTTTTGAAGGGTATAGTGTATAATGTTACAAAAGCTTTTCTTTTCAGATAAATGCTGATCTTTGGATCTTTCTATTCATCAAAGAATCCTGAAAAAAAAAAAAGTACTCAGCTGTTTTAAATATTGATAATAATAACAATAATACATTTTTCTTGAACAGCAACAACATATTAGAATGATTTCTGAAGGATCATGCAACACTGAAGACTGGAGTAATGATGCTGAAAGTTTAGCTTTGATCACAGAAATAAATTACATTTTTAAATTTATTCAAACAGAAAGCTGTTATTTTAAATAGTAAAAATATTTCACAAGGTTACTGCTTCTGGTGTATTTTGGATCAAATAGATTCAGGCTTGGTGAGCAGAAGAGACTTCTTTAAAAAAACATTAAAAATCTTACTGTTCAAAAACTTTTGACTGGTAGTATATAATGACATGAGTCTTACAGACTAGGTTGGTGTTTGCATGTTTTGGCATCATGTGTAAGTTATACTGTAACTTAATCACCTCGCCAAATTATAATGAAAGGTTTTCACTCAGAAGAACCCATACCAACTTGTAACCCAACCTAACTAATCTCTAAAGAATCCCAAGCCATGATTACTGCAAGCCTATTATTCATTGTACCTTTGTGGGTATTAACTCTAATGAAGTAGATTTCTAACTGTACCACTTTAATCATGGCTTCCTCGTTCTTCTTGACACACTGGTGTTTTTTGGGGTTACATGCTGACAGGGTCAAAAATGCCTAAAATCTTTTAAACGCTCAGTTAAAAATGGCAGTGTAGTGAATTTATGCGTTTTCTGTTATCTAACATTTGATATTTTATTATGCTGATT
>JAHKKF010530449.1:0-12334 GCA_019740295.1 Labeo calbasu
ATTCTGCCACCAGAGGGCACCCGATGACCAAACAAACAAACACCTTAGGCTACTATGTTTACGAAATCTACAAAACTGCCAAAAATGTTTTCTATGTGCTTGAGTACAAATTATTGTTTTTTTCTATGTTGTTTCCTCAAAAAAGTACATCTGTTTCCTCGCTAATCTCTCTCCTATATGTTGCTGGTTCATTAATATTCAACATATGATTACCATACTGCCAGAAATGCAAATTCAAAAAGTACTAGTATCTATTAAGTTCAGGATATCTTTGGTCTAAAAAGTTACTAGTAACTAAAAAAATAAGTACCAGTTCTATCTTTTCTTAACATGAAGATTGTAATTAAATACAAGTCACTATTGGAATAAGTACTAGTATCTAAAACATAAGAACTAGTATCTAATTAATAAGTACTAGTAACTTTACAAAAGACTAGTAGCTAAAGAATAATACTAGTAGCTAATGAATAAATACTAGTACTTAATGGAAAAGATACTAGTATCTAAAAAATAAGTACTAGTAGCATGAAAATAGATACTAGTACGGGTTTTAGATTAAATGTTAAAACGGCTTGCCATAATCTTCCTGTTAAGAAAATATAGAACTAGTACTTATTTTTTAGTTACTAGTAACTTTTTAGACCAAAGATATCCTGAACTTAATAGATACTAGTACTTTTTGATTTTGCATTTCTGGCAGTATGGTAATCATATGTTGAATATTAATAAACCAGCAACATATAGGAGAGAGATTAGAGAGGAAACGGATGTACTTTTTTGAGGAAACAACAAAAAACAATAATTTGTACTCAAGCACATATAAAACATTTCTGGCAGTTTTGTAGACACTGTAATGTTGTAAACATAGTAGCCTAAGGTGTTTGTTTGTTTGGTCATCGGGTGCCCTCTGGTGGTAGAATGGAGAAAAGACACAAATTTTTATCATCTGTTAATTTCCTATTTTTCCTCCAGTAAAAACAATAAATATCATATTAGGGCCGTACGTTAACTTATTTGCATATAGCACTGGGGCTAAAGACATTGAATTTTTTTTTACTCTGTACAGGGCATAAAAAATCCAAACCCTTATCATTTTCAGACAAACATTTTCTTTATTTGGGCCAAAAAAAAAAAAAAAAAAAAAAAAAAATTAAACACACACATTCCAGGTGTGTGTTCCATTCCATTTTTACCCAAATCAGGGTTTTGTGAGCAATAATGAGTACTCAATTAATGTAATTTCTTTTTCATTCATACTCATCGCCGGAGGGTGCCCTCCACAAATGAGACTCACTGATCACCTTCCAGAAAATCCCTTTTATGAACAAAGGCCTTCATTCAGCTTTTGCTGTAGATGTAGCCTAGTAGCTGAATAACATGTACATTTTACTTATAAAACATGAAAAAATATCTATTTTTAATAAATAATATTACTAGTAAGCATTCATTAGATACTAGTAATTATTTAATAGATACTAGTAGTTATTCATTAGGTACTAGTACTTATTTATTAGACACTAGTATCTTTCATATTTATTACTAGAAATTTTTTTTATCTTACTAGTCAGATCTGCTTTTTTACTCGTCTTATGTTATGACTAGTCTGAATGGTCACAGTAGAGTTCAATTAAACATTTTACTAGTAAAATAAAAAATATTTCAAGTAAGTACTAGTATCTAATAAATGTGTACTAGTATCTTTTGAATAAATACTTGTTGCTAATCAATAAGTACTAGTATGTAACAAATAAGAACTAGTATCTAATTACAAGGTACTAGTACCTATTAAATAAGTACTAGTATCAAATAAATAAGAACTAGTATATAATGAATAAATACTAGCACGTAATAATTAAGAACTAGTATCTATTTAATAGGTCTAATCTAATAAATACATACTAGTATGTAATGATTAAGTATTAGTATCTAATAATAGGTACTAGTATCTAAAAAAATAAGTACTAGTACCTAATGTTTAACTACTAGTACATAAAACTATGTACTAGTCACAACTGGAATACGTACTAGTCAAAACTGAAAAGTTGACATCTCAATGACAGATCACATAGAAATCAATGGTCAAATTTAAAATGTTTTACTAGTAACAACAGAATAGTTACTAGTCACTATTGAAATAAGTACTAGTATCTATTAAATAGATACATGTATTTAATGAATAAGTGCTAGTATCTATTAATTAAGTACTAGTATCTAATGAATAAGTAGTGTCTATTTAATAGGTACTAGTAACTAATGAATGAGTACTGGTATCTAGTAAATAAGAACTAGTATCTAATGAATAAGTACTAGTATCTTTTAAAAAGGTACTAGTAGCTAAACAACAAGCACTAGTAGCTAATGAATAAGTACTAGTACTTAATGGAAAAGATACTAGTAACAAAAATAAGTACTAGTAGCATGAAAATAGATACTAGTACGGCTTTTAGATTAAATGTTAAAACGGCTTGTCATATGTTTAACGCTTCAACACGAAAAATGCTGCGCACTGTAACCGAAAAGACTGCCAGTAAATGAATCCACCTTCCTGTTTCAAATGACGTGAGCGATTCAAAAATGCGGTTGGGAACCAATCAGGGTAGGTTACAACAGCATACTAGTTGTGCTTTTCCCTCCCACGAAACGCCATGTTAGTACTGTTCAAGTCAACTGCGGCCGTCTCTTCGCAGTCTCAAGTAAGTATATAGAATTTTACCATCCGAGAATAATGAATGTTAGCTACTAAATCACACAGAATAAATATTTACATCGATAATAAAAAATATGAGCTAGGTTAATAATAAAAATATGTAGATTAAAATAATTTGTGTATATATGTGTGTGTGTGTGTACTTGTTTTTGCTACATTGTGGGGACCGGCCTGCGGTAAAAATGATTAAAAATACTAAGTGATGTTTATCTGAAAATGTAAAAATGATTTAAAAAAATGATTAAAAATAGTAAATGATGTTTATCTGAAAATGTAATGATGCAAACATGTTTTCTGTAAGGGGTAGGTTTAGGGTTGGGTTGGTGGATAGACAATATCGTTTAGTCAGTATAAAAACTATAGAAGTCTATGGAAAGTCCCCACAATTCACAAAAGCAAACGTGTGTGTGTGTGTGTGTGTGTGTGTGTGTGTGTGTGTGTGTACTTGTTTATGCTACATTGTGGGGACTGGCCTGCGTGCGTGTGTTTCAGTAAAAAACGAAAACAAGATAGCCTACAATACAAGCTCACATAGACGGTCTAAATAATATCTAAATAATAATATTTCTGAACATCATTTTTATTAGTTATGAAATTGGCCACTGCAATATCACAAACAGGAATGTCTGACACAATCGTTAAAGTCTTTTTGCATATTACTAACTAACATGCACTGCTCGGTACAAAATCCGACCAGTCATAAAGTAATGGAAACCAAAAAAAAGCGCTTCCCTTCTTCATAAGCCTGGGGCCACCCCTGCACCACGTCGTGTTGTGTCGAAGTCTGTTCCCCTTGTTACTGCTATGCAAACAGCGTGTAAAATATATTTGTTAAAGTATAAAGAAAGAGAGAGACGAGAAATGCTTTCTATTCAGAAATGATAGTTTGTCCGTGACAAAAACACGTCGTGAGAGTCCAAAAGCATTCATTGCACGATGGAGCCTATAAGAATATTCGAATAATTAAATAAAAAATATTCCTGTGTCAGTTTTTTATTTTTTATTTTAGCTCTACAGTTGTCAACATTTGAAGTGGATCAAAACCTTTCATCAAAGTTGTCCTAAAACCAAAACAATACCTATTCTTGACTTGGGACATTTTAATTAACTTTTTTAATCCACTTTAAAATGTTGACTACTGCAGACCTAGTTAAGTTATATCACACAAGAATCAATACGTGTGTGAGATCGCCAGTGTTAAATGAGTTACATTTTAGACACATTTTGTATTTTTTCCTGTTTTGCAAATTAAATGTTGTGCGTTTCAGAGCACAAATGAATCAGTTGAATCAGCCATTTGAAAAGAATCGTTTGATTGAAGGATTCAATTAATCATTTATTAAAACAGACACTTGCCGCCACTTACTGGCGGTTTTATTTATCATATCATATTTATCAATGACACGCCTAAATCAGCAAAAAACACACTCAGCAAAATATTAATCACTGTTATCAACAACAACAAAAAAAATCCCCCCTAAAATACAATATAATCATTTGTAATCACAGGATCCCCTCGCCCCACCATTTCTCCTGATTTTTTTTTTTTTTTGTTTGTTTGTTTTTTTTTAATAATTCGACCACTGTGTACATGGGAATGAATAGAAGTGAACAAATGTCAGCTAGACTCAGACTGGGACACAGGTTTATACTTAGAAATAAGCACAGATGCGTGGACGTTAGAAACTGAGCATGTTTTGTTTGTGTAAAGTTTATTTGAGAGTGGTGAGGGTAGACCGGTTAGCGTACGATAATTTGGGTAAACAGCGGCACTTTTTACACTTTTACGTGACACAGGTTTAGATGGTAATTAAGGTGCAACTGCAATTGACTTCAACTGAAAAATGACTCTTTCTTATTGTCCTCTTGCATTATTGACCAACTATTTCCCTGTTGACACTAAAGCTGCTTTGACACAGTCAGTATTGTTTAAAGCGCTAAATAAATAAGGGTGACCTGACTTGACAACGCTTAATTCCTGATACGGTAAATTAAACGATGGAACGAAATCGCAGAGCCATCTGATGCCGGTTTCGTACCAGTTTTATTTGGGCAAATCATCATAGTTTTAGGAGTTATATAGAGTACAAAATACGGTAGGTGGCAGCAGTGCACTGTCATTAAACAGAAGCAGAAGAACGTTTCCGCCCAAAAAAAAAGAAAAACAAACAGAGTGTTTCCGCCCCCTCTGCTAAGGCTAAAGCTAAAGCTAAAGCTAAGCTAAAGCGGGAGAGGCTGTGGCTGGAGCTGAATTGTTTCAAAAAGATGAACTTATTTTCTATTGTCATCCTATTATTTTCAGGTACGTAGAGTGTATGGGTGTTAATTGAAGGATGCTTGTGTTTACTAAGCGGTAAAACTGGACAGACAGCAGAGTAGCCGTCAGTCAATTCCCTGTATTAAACGCGACTTGAGGCGCTTATGCATTTTCAAGCACCGGCTGGTTGAAGTTTTGGAATTATGTCCAGAATACAGTTGCGTATTTGTGCTTGTTAGTAGTTTCGACCCGTAGGACGAATCGGTTTATCGATATTTGGTGTGTAATGATTTTTCTTTCCGTCAAAACGCTGCTCTGTTTAGATGGACTTGGTGATGGGGTGCTTGTTGCTGCGGTAAAGTTAGTTTGGTGTTGACATTCTTTAGACATTCGGTTTCATACGAAATTAAACTATTTTCCTGTTATGTTTTGAGCCCAAACGAACTCGGATAGACATAAATATATGCCCTTTACGTCGCACAAGGCTTAATTTAAAGAAAAATAAATAAATTAACCATGTAAATTAAGTGGTTAATTTAACGACATGATATTGTACTATAAGACCAATAATAAAATGTTCAGAAAAACATTCCTGTCATTGCACAAGGCTTCTTTTATGTGTTTTGTAATCATTTTACAACTTTAAATGTATGCAGTAATATAAATCCATTAAACGACAACACCATTTGATCTAAAGGCATCAGACCAACTTTACATTTTTCGGAATATTATTCCCTATAATGCATAAAGCTTTTTTTTATGATTATATCTTTATTATTTTTATATACATGGTACTGAAACCATATTTTTCTACGTTTTTTTAATACCGAACCCACTTAAATTCATTAAACTCTGACACTGTGAGGTATAAAGGTATCAAACCAGTTGTAAAATATTCTGAATATTATTTCCTATAATGCCCAAGGCTTGATTTTATTTTATTTTTTAATGAAATCTTATTTTTATATATTATACTGAAACTATATTCTTTATTTTTTTAAATATATTTCACCTATTTAAATTCATTAAACTCTGGCACTGTTCGCGATAAAGGTATATAACCAAATGTAAAAATCTGTACAAATCTTAACCTGATTTTTTTTTTTTTTTTTTGTACTGACCGCATTTACTCCGTTTAAAACATCATATTACCTTTGTAGGGCAGCAACAATCCCTACCATAGACTGAAATGCTAACTATAGTACTTTTACTTTATTTATGTGGTTGTTGAAATACATAAGACAATTTATGAAGCAGTGTTTAAAAAGCATAATAAATTCTTGCTTTCTTTCCCAAACAGGTGCTGTGTGTTTTGCAGAATTGAATTCAACTGATGGAGACAATGTTACCATATCCTTTAAAACTGCTGAACTGGAAAGAGCCGATCAAGTGAGAATAGTTTTTACAAGAGAAGAAAAGAAAAAACTGATTGCACAGTACTGTCGCTTCCCCCTTTATGGGGACTGTAGTGTCTTGGAAGAACCGGGAGTCTTACTGCGAGTTAAAGAAGGAACCTTAACTCTCCTAAATGTCAGTTCCAAAAACTCAGGCCTCTACGAAGCAGAAATCTTTGTTGGAAGCAAAGTGACAAATCAGAGTGTTACACTTAATGTTAACAGTAGGTATATTACTATAATTTGTCCGCCTGTAATAGGGATGGCTCGATACCATAACTTTGGTTTCGTTAGGATACCAGAATCTAGTACCTCGGTATCAATACTAAATGGATACTATGGATGTGACCAGATTTCGTGACAGTATCCTCACAAAACATTATGCAGGGTTTACATTAGAGCTGCACTATTAATCCCTAAAATATTGAGGTGTTGATTCAAACACCCACACGATCTTATTCCTGAATGACAACGATTTAGCTATGTCTATTAGGACTGTTTCACATCGTGAGTGTCAGTGGAGCGTGAGAAGCAGGTTTTGTCACTGCCCATGTTAATGAATCAGAGGGTCGGGGTAAATGTGAACACACAAAGAGCAACACAAACAGTCTTTTCAACCACATTATAATCATTATTTCTGTGTTACAGACATTTCAATTATAGAAGTACTGGGATAAAAGTTTATAGTTTGGGTATAAACACTTATTGTCTACAGTAGCGATCAAAATGAAAGTATCTTAACACTTGTATGTATAGTAACGCTTATCCTCTTCCGCCAGGAGATGTCGAAAACTGTCAGTTTAAAAAAGTACATAACTGAATCATTCATTCAGATTTCAATGGTCAAACAAGTCTTAATGAAGTGAGACACTGACTCCATCATTGAATGTTTTTTTTTTTTTTTTTTTAAATTAATATGTTTTTATTGTTATTTTGTTTAGTTTTCTAATCTTTTTTTTTTGTTTTTTCTCCAGAATTGTGAGAGAATCGTGGTCTATAAAAATTATTAAAAACAACTGGGATTCTCAGTTTATCCAGAATCGTGAAACTCTTGTTTAAATGTTGTTTATTACTGCGTATAATTCATTAAAATGGAAGTTTAATTTCATGAAGTTCAAAATGCACCTTCATTTTTTTTTTTACATTTTGTCTTTCAAATAAAAGTTGAATAAAAGACTATTTTCCCTATATATTTCACTGAGGATTTCTTAAGAAAAGTTTAAAAATCTCATCTTGTCTTGTTCTCGTGAACCTAGTGTCATGTCTTGTCGTGTCTTGTGGGATAAGTGTCTCGTCACAACCCTAATCGATACCATAGGTGATAAATAACCAGCCTCAAAAGAGAAGTGAATTTAAACAATTTAGTAAATAACGTTAACATACTAAACATGTATTAGTTCATAATAAATATAAATATATCATTTATAAATAATTATTGACCTAGATTAATAAGTGCTTAGGTCAGGTTACCTACAGAATTTTAACAAAGGTTGCTTTACTGTAAAGTATTATTCTAACAGTCTCTCTTGTTGTTTTCAGATTTCAGACTCGGATAGCTAAAGAAAAAGAATTAAATATAAATCTCTCTCTAGCTCAATTGGTTGCTTGATATTAGCGGTCGGCAGCATGGCAGAAACATTCCCTTTATATTACTGATACTAAATTTAATATAGTAAAACTCTTCATTCAACATTCAAATTTCAATTAATATTTGATTGTTTGAAATGCAAGTGCAAATATTATGTGACCAAAACTAAAATGGTTTTAGCGTGTCACACATGCACTTTTGAAATTTCGTGTTTACTCTGTATCACATCTGAGGTATGTGCGTTGATCAGTTGCAGAGGCAGACAGTGATGAAGCATTTTCACTTTGCTTTAAAAGTACTTTTCAAGTGTCTGTACTTTATCAGTGATTTCTGTAGAAAACTTTACAACATTCCAAAGCATAATACTACACTTTTTACTGCACTACGTTTTATATGAAATATTTCGTATTAATACTGGTACCATATAATATATTTCAAACCATTCAAAATCATCATTTTGCCCAGTTCGGTATTTCATATGCTGCTGTTCCAAAGTTCTTCCCAAATTGCTGTGAAACTGGTAAACGTGACAACAGAACAAGGCCATCGATCATCAAACAGTTGAAATCCATCAACACACCCAAAACTAGTAAATAAAGAAAATGGTAGAAGTGAAATGTGGGATTATTTTGCATACAAAATGATAAAGGTGACTGAACTGACCTTACTGCACCTGTATGCAAGCGATGATATTTATGATGGACTAATATATGTTTAGTATGTTAGCATTACTTACTCAATTGTTTTGAATTCATTTCTCTTTTGAGGCTGCTTATTTGTCACCTATGATTTAGTATCAATACTGAGGTATTAGATTCTGGTATCATACCGAAACCAAAATTATGGTATCGAGCCATCCCTAAGGTGCAGTCACATTTACCATTACTCAAAGTAAAATTAAAGGCATTCTCTAATTCTAAATATTCTTCCTGCTGTATCTTACAGAGCGACCGCAAACCTCCATCTCAAAACCTCCCAACTCCTTTGAACGCCAAAGACTTTATGTATTAATTGCTCCACTTCTATTCATCTTCGTAGTCTTGGTAGTCGTAGTCTGCAAATGCTTGAAGGCAAGTATTACTTAAATTTGTTCTTTAATTAATGGAAATGAGTTGTCTAATGTTCTAATGACCTGGGGCCATATTCACCAAAAATCTTGAGGCTAAAAGTTGCTCCTAATACAGAAACTGAAAAATTAGGGGCATTTCACTCCTAATCATAGGACTCAACTAGAGTAATGTAAAAGGTCTTAATTTCTATAGACTGAAGACACTCTATAGAGTGAAACTATATCTATATCTCTGGATAGAATAAATACTTTAGAACTGAACGTAATTGTGATCAGATTACTTGAAACAAATTACTGCAAGAGCCAATCACTGTTTTGCATTTAGATTTTTTTTCTTTTAATTTGATTGGAATTGAACCATTTAGCTTGGTTACTTTAATTCACCATTTGTCCACATTTAAATATATTTACCTCCAAGTGAAAAGCTGAAAATGAAGATGTTTATGTATGGAGCAAGTTTATTTAATCCAAGTTTATTTTAAAACTCAAACTATTTGCAGAATAATTGCTTATTGTTACTGAAATAGTGTGGTGCATCTGAGTGTTAAGAATTTAATTATTTGCATGTTTTAAAATGATGTCAAGGGGTTTGGTTTATGTGTATAAACCTGAAATGTGTAAATTTATCTTTGAATTCAGTACCTTTTTATTTGATTTGATTTGATTTACATCTAGTAATTGTGTTATTTGTGTTGACTGTCAGGAAGGTGATCCAGCAGCTGATAAGTTGCCTCAGGTATTTTCATGCATTGCATGATTTTTTTTAATAAAGGATATTGTACTGCTGTGTTGAACCTTACTAAAGTCAGTTTTCTGTTGCTCTCTTTATAGACTTGTACCTTTGATTGTGAAAGAAATTGCAGCAGTCAGCTTTAAGGCTTGTAGAGAAGACACTGAAGATCAACTCGTGGATATCCGACTTGCTTCTGAGCATTTTGACTTTAAGCAATGACTCATGCTGCCTCTTGAACTGAGACGTCAAAACAACATTTTGGTTTTTGATTTTTGTGAGAAAATGGATATTTTGAAAGATGAGACTGTTTCTTATCAGAACTAACAGCACAAAGCTATTTGCGACTTTTGGATGGGAGACGCATTACTAATAATGTTAAGTGAAGGGAAAATCATGGACTTGGCAACCCTGGCTGGAACTAATTTTCTTAATATAAATATAACTTATGCACAATATTATCAGGGTACATATTAACCACAGTTTTGTTTCTTGGAAGATTGCTGAACACTGTTCTTGCATTGTAGTTAGGTAGACTGTAGCTTTATATTTTCACAGGCACTTTACAATTTTGTGTGCAATATAAATCAGATAAATCTTGCCCATGTTGAAATGCTTTTGTGCCACACTGGAACTGGGTGTGAAGAATAGTGCCTCAAACATTACCAAAAAAAAAAAGGTTTAACATAGGGCTGGGAATCTATTCCAAAAGGAATAAATTCAGAGGCGTTGGGAATCGAGAGTCAATTCCAAAGATGGAATGAACCAGTTGGAAAATGATTCAGGTATTATTTTACGGTGGAACTGCACAACAGAATAGATCATGACATGATCGAGGGTTTCCATCTATTTCCATCTTAAATAAAATGCTATTTTTTAACCTTTATATCAGCTTGTGATCATTCTGAAAGAAAACACAGATAAGCACAGATAAGTGGCAGAGAGTGCCCATCTGACTGACAGATAAACCACAAGCTCTTATATCAGTGTTGTTGTTAATGTTCTGGTTATTTGGTTTTAATGTCCAGTTTTTTAATTTTGTGCAAAGCATACGGTTGAAGTAAACATTCAGCAGAACTGTACACGTCTTGTTTCATTCATGCAATAAACACATGTCCACTGCTGCACTGTGGGCTATGACTAATTTCATGGGCAATGCAGACAGAATTATTATTTAAATACAGAAATGTATCATAATTTTTAAAAACAAAGTTTCATGCTATGATAAGGTTACTTTCTAAGACCGTTGTCCTACAGTCAATGAGAAATTAAGTTCCTCCAATCTAAAAAAAAAAACAAGAATCGAAAACAGCAGTAATTCAGAATCCCATCGATTTCAGGACCAGCAATCAGAATCTTTGATATTTATGGCAATAAAGTGGTATGTTATTCTTCACAGAAATACAACATTTACTAATTATTATGGTAGCACTTTATTTTACAGCCCTGTTCCTTATATACATACTATGTACATATTATACTAAAAAAGTAACAACTAGGTACTAAGCCTACTCCTACCCCTTGTAGTTGCCTTATATTACTTTCTTAGGTGGGTACACTGTAAGTACACATACTGTAAAATAAAATGCAATAATTATAATTTAAACATATAAGAACATTTATTTAATATTCATACAAAAACCATTCAAGCTGACAGTAAGCCTTTCAAAAGCAAATCATGTGCCAAGGTTTCAAAATAACTGGATGAAGAATTATTGCTAGTTTGACTGAAGAAAAAAACACATAAGCGAAGCCATTATCAACAATTTTCCAGCTCGTCTCGTTGTGAATCTTTGATGGAAACTCGACCTTAATGTAGTGTGATGTATTCTGGAGCCCTAGATAACTAGTAATTAGAATGTGAAAATAACATTTGGCTGAATTATGGTGTTTTTTGTTTGTTTTGTTTTTTTTAATAACCGAGTAAAATGTTTCTATGTAATATCTGGAATGAAATATGTCTATTACTACAACCTTTTAAATGTGAAAATAACATTTAGGTGCCACTCTGTAATTGTTCAGATTGCACAAGCTCTGAAGCTCTTAGAAAGGCACCTGAAACTGCCCTGTAGGAGGACAAAACAAAGACACAACACTTGTGTGGAGTTTGCTAAAAAAATTACAATGTGCTGATATTTATGACTGTCTTCCTTCATTAGATAAATATAAGTAAATACATACAATATCTTTATCACATGAAGATTGTCAGTAATATAAGCTGCTGTCTCCTTCAGCATGTGTTTGTCAATGTGTCTGAAAGTAATGGCAGAGACAGAGAAATACAGGCTTGAATACGACCAAGAGTCATGATGTTCATAGATGTTCAGATAAAAGTATTCACAGCAAGAGGAAGAAGTTCAGTATGATAGTAATGCAGAAAAAAGTTTACTGACAGGCTCTCATGAGTGTTCACAAGTTTGCAAGTAAGGGATAATGCATGGTTAGCCGTGCATTTAACAATTTTAATGTACAACTTGGAGTCAAAGAACCACTGACGCAAATATTTGCTGTCCTGGTCATTACAAAGCTGCTTATTTGCTCTTGATTTGGACTGGAGAGATTCACCATTATACCAGTGCAATGGAGATG
>JAHKKF010530449.1:12384-35304 GCA_019740295.1 Labeo calbasu
TAAGGGGTAGGTTTAGGGTTGGGTTGGTGGATAGACAATATCGTTTAGTCAGTATAAAAACTATAGAAGTCTATGGAAAGTCCCCACAATTCACAAAAACAATGTGTGTATTCACATTTATATGGAAACATGTATGTGAAATATACGTAACTAATTATTAGGAAAACCTATATTGTGATACATTTCCATTTATTTGTATTTAGCACTCAGTAGCACTCAAATCTCATTTTCCACCCACAATGTTGCAAAGGAGATATCGCGATATGATTGGATATGACTGGTTCTGATCAGTTGTGATTGGTCCACGCGATAAATCACGCCTCTTGTGTTCGTGCGGTTTCCACGTTGGTGAATCGGTCTGATTAATAATATAATAACATTAATGGGAGGACAAATCTTTAAAAAGTAAGTAAACAACTTACATATAACCACTTTGTTATGTCAAAACAAGACTTAAATTGGCATGAAAACATAATCTGTGGGAGTTTTTAGTAAGTAATCAGCTTGGTGAAATTTAAGATAAATCTCTGTGTCTGTGACCAGTATTTACCGAGCTTTGGTGAATAAATTCAAAAATACTTAAAAGTTAGCTGTTAAAGAGAATAGCCAAACATATGTTCACAAATACAATATATATTGTTTTAATTGTTACTACCATTCTTATATTGGAATAAATGTAGAGTGCTTAAAAACACTAACTTGATGAGATTCATATGGCTTTAATAAACAATGTAAAAATATAAAATATATTTTTTTTCTTTTCCTTTTCTGATTATCCATAGCAAACTGACTAGTGAACTGGTCTCAGGACATATAAATGTTTAATCAACTAGAGACAATGAGAAATGGGGACTGTAGAATCTAATTAGTTCCTAATCAAACTGATTCATCCTTTTTTTTTTTAAAGAAGGAATCTAGGAATCTAATTTCAACCACAATCGAATGAGAATCTAATTTTAAATATTTTTGTGTAAACAGTATATCTTTTGTTGAACATGTTAAACATGTTTTGCTGCACTTCACAGTCTGTTTCTATAGCTGCTGGTTATTCATACCATTTTTGTACCTGTTTCGTGGTTGTCTTGGCATGCTTGACAGACAGTGAACAGTGTGAGTAAATCTCATGCTGAGTTTCTATTTCAGCGCGTTTCTTCAGTTGGTTTGTCTGGGGTAGATGGGACTGCGTTAGGACTATGTTAGATGGAGTGCAGCATTTGTGCACACTGCTGCAATAAAGCAAGTGTCTGCATGAGGCTTCAGGGGCTCAACTGTGCATAGAGGACAAGCTGACAGTTCCATCTGCCTCACAATTTCTCCACAGATGTCCACACACACACATACACAAGCACGCACGGCAGAGCTGTTTTGTTCAACCCATCACTCATTACATTGCTGTCTTGCTTTGGCATCCGTTTCTGGCAGTGTCATACGGGGCAGCAGCAAAAAGATCGACGGGTTTGAGAGAAAACTAAAGCCGCCCACCCGGTTGTTCTTCCCCATTAGTTTAACAAACTATTGAATGTTTGAAAGGGATGTAAGGATTGCAGCAGCTTTAAGGAATAGTTTTGTCATCGTTTACTCATTCACATCTCATCCAAACTTGTATGCTGTTATTCAATAAGAGTTAATAGTGACCGCTACAGTCAAGATCCAAAAATGACAACTTCTATTTGCAGAGTGATGTTCCAAGAGGTCAGTCCAACAACACTGGGACTTACCAATGTTTGTATCACTCCACTTGTCTTTGTTTGGATGTTCCAGATAAACTGTGCATTAGTGGTGGGGATTTTTCAGTGACATTTACATCCATACAGTAGTGACAAGAAACTGTTTTTATGCATGAGCCATTGAATTATTAATTTAACGGATTAGTTTAAAACATTCATTCAGGAACAAAACATGTCACGGATGTGAGTCATTTCATCTTTCATTTAACTGATACATTTAAAAGTATTTTCAATGACTGACAGTCATTGAATCATTTACTCACCCGATTCACAGATTTATTGTAGCTCAAAGATTATTTCCATGATTTCTGCGGTCACTGTGTTTGGAATTATTTTGTTTGCAAAGCAAAAACAGACAAATAAATTGGCAGTTTTGTGTCTAAAAATGTAAGTTGATCAATATTAATTTTCTGTTGTGCATGCATATGCACACAGTCTTCAAATTTAAGATGTGTGATGACATGCTGTTTAATATGCTGTAAACTTCTGATTAAAATGACAATCTGATTTTGTTTTTGTTTTGTGGACAGTGTGTGTATTTTTTTTTCTTTATTCTTATTGTTCCATCTTGTGACACATACACTGAGGCAATACCTGCTTAAAGGGCTAGTTCACCCAAAAATGAACATTCTGTTTTCATTTGCTCACCCTCAAACTGTTACGAATTTGTATGAATTTCTTTCTTCTAATAAACACAAAAGAAGACATTTTGAAGAATATAGGCAAACAAACAATTTCTGGTCTCTACAGAAAAAGTACCATGAGAGTCAATGGAGACCAACAACTGTTTTGTTTTCAAAATAGCTTCTTTTGTGAAACTTTTAATCTCTTTAAACATAGCATTTTCTGATTTATGAAAATATCAAAGGGATAGTTAACCAATTACTCACCCTCATGTCGTTTCAAACCTGTAAGACCTTTGTTCATCTTCAGAACACAAATTAAGATTTTTGATGAAATCCGAGAGCTTTCTGACCCTACATAGACAGCAACACAACTGACATGTTTAAGGCACATGGACTATTTTATTGATGTCTTTACTACCTTTCTTGGCCTTAAACATGTCAGTTGTGTTGTTGTCTATGCAGGGTCAGAAAGCTGTTGGATTTCATCAAAGATATTTTAATTTGTGTTCTGTGTTTGTGGTCTTACAGGGTTGGAACGACATGAGGGTGAGTAATTAATGACATCATTTTCATTTTTGAGTGAACTAACCCACATGTCACCTTACCCCTGGGTGAAGAACATACAATAACTCATTGACACAAATGTGCAATGTAACCTTGTCTGCTCCTCATCCATCAAACTCTGTCCACACAGAGTGCATTCTGTGATATTTTATAATTGTCTTTAAAAGCAATATCACACTTTGGCGGAGGGGATTATCAGTGATTAACAATTTATATTCTGCTCTGTTCCTCGTGCAAAGCTATAATGTCTTTGGAAGTCCTGAAATACAATTCATGCCATGTTGAGTGCTTTTATGCTGTGTTTTAGTCCATTTTTAAACGTGAGAGCTATGGTCCAGAGAAATAAAACAACATAAAAGTTTTAAAGGGCACCTATATACCCCTCTTTACAAGATGTAACATAGGTCTCAGGTGTCCCCAGAATGTGTCTGTGAGGTTTAAGCTCAAAATACCCCACAGATCATTTATTATATAATTTTGAAAATGCCTATTTCTGTGCATGTCTCTTTAAATGCAAATGAGCTGCTGCTCCCCGCCCCTTTTTCCAGAATAGGGCTGAGCTTTCACTGGTTGTACATCAGATACTCTGCCAAAAAAAAAAAAAAATCTGTTTGGTTTTGATTATCATGTTTACCGCACTGAAATCATGCATTTTAAACCCAGGTTAAACTTCTGATAGAAGGTTTTCTGAGCGCCCACATCCGAAGCACGGTCAGAAATCGGCTGTCATACAGCATGTAATTACTAAACTAAGTTCTCTTTCACACTCAGGTTTGTTAAAAACAGGCATAAGTTACAAAAAGTTACAAGTTAAACAGCTGGGAAAGAAATCAAATGTTTATATTAGATCTGTGTATTAAGTGACAGCATCATAATGTACAGTACTGCTGTCTACGCTATTAATATGACTGAATAACATCTATAGCTTTAAATAGACATTTCTTATTTGAATGCTGCTTTTAAATGCTCTAGCTTGAAGATAAACATGGTGGATTGTGTGCGGCTCACTTAGGGCGGGGTCTCTGCTAATACAGCAGTCGTGGGTGGGGCATGTAAAAGGTGACGTCACATTTTACGAATTCTGTGATTGGCTTGCTCTGAGACACTTATGATTTATGGGGATTAAAAACAAAAGGAGTGGGTAGATTTTTATCATTCTAGGGTGGTTGTGTTCACACAGTGCCAACACATTAATTTTCAAACAACATGTAAAAGTGAATTTTGCAAATCAGGTGCCCTTTAAAACATAAAGGTGAGTAAATAATGACAGAATTTTAATTTTGGGGTGAACTATTCTTTTACCAGCATAATTTTAAAATGAAATCATACAAAGGACTGCGTTGCTGTCAGTTTAATGAGGACATGAGGAAAAGGCGAGGGAAGGGTGAGATGTCCTTCGCTGGGTGAAGAGCAGGAGAGTGGGTGTGTTGGGAGAGATGTCAAAGGAAACAAGGGCCACATGGCGTTCACGCTGCTTCACTCAGCACGCTACTGCACAGACGCCTTGACAGGAACTTCGATGCAAGGTTAACAAGATGCAAAATTATGAACATACAGAACGGGTCAGTCTGTTTTTCTGCGTAGCATGGGAGCGAAGCCGAGATCTCCTGAGATTTCAGACACCACGGCGCTGCAGGCTTTGCAGAAACAGCATTTACGCCGGCATCAAACGTGAGTGGATGGCAGCGTCAGTTGGAGATTGCGTTTGCAGTGGGATTTGTGTGAAAATGGAAAGGTGTGCTCGCAGCTGAGAGGAGACAAATAGCAGAGTGTCTCTCACTTGTTGTCTTTCACTTTCAATCATCACAGTAGCTTCTCGTCCCACGTGAAGGACGGAGCAAAGACAAATGAAGCATCTCCTCCACCATCCAAGCCAAAAATGAACCTTCTTAATAACATTGAAAGGCACAGAGTTATTACTTCAGGTTATTTCATTTCTTATTACTATGTCTTTTATTTCAATTTTCCATAACGCTCTTATAAAGTTAATAAATCTGGGCCCCAGAAACGCCATTTAAAATCTTTATCACAATTCGCCATCAAAACGGATTTGATTTGTGTGTTCCTTCATCCATCTTGTTATTAATTCAATATTGAAACAGGAAATATGATTTCCGTCCCCTTTGGTCAGTTTCAAACAGCCATTGTATGAAATAACTCTAATGCTCTCGATCTCATTGTCATTTCCTATCAGCCCAAAGACCGGAATGGTGTAATTTACATCTCATTGTCCTGAGAAGGAAAAGAAAGGAGAAAGTCACGCTTTTCAATTTGAAAGCGAGCGTTTTTTCCCTCTGTAAATTAAAGAAAGGCGGCTCTACCGATGGCTTCAGCCCTTCAGGTGCCTGACAATCACTGAATCGGGAAAATTGCTCAGCCTCCCAAGAGTACCATGTACTCTCTAAAACAGCCAGAGACGTCATTATCCCACTCCTTTTCCCATCTGTAGGTCGACTAGATATATCATACCGCAAAGAGCGAAAAGAGAGGAAAAAAACTGCAAATTGGCGAGAGTCAGTGTGTGAAAGCAACGCATTACAGAGAAGCTCTCTTGTTGTGTAATTAGATAATTTATGCAAAATCATGCATAATGAAAAGTGATTCAGGGTGAATAATAATGAGGCCTTTGCCGAATAAGACTGTGTAGGATCTGAAGATGAGCAGATGATCTTAAATGGAAAAGAACTGCGAAAACACCTCTCCTCCAGAGGAGGTGCCTTTGTCACTGTGGGATCTCATTGCTTGCTTTGCCGCAACGGGGAGAAAATAACAAACTTAAAGCCCAGTTCAAGTAGGAGAAAATTAGAAAGGGGTAAATTAGCATCTTATATAACATTATCAATTCCCACTAAGAGCACTTTATGAGGACACATACCCATCATCGCGGTAGCTCAAGATTTCTTGGTTTAGGTTCAATAGTCTCCTAGCAACCAATGTGATGAAAAAATAATAATAAAGTTGGGCAAAACAAGGTCTATTATGGCCGAGTTTTGTGCACTGTAAAAACGCTTTTGTCATCGTGTCATCTTTGTATCCATGTAATTTGTAACAGTCTGTCATTTTACTTGATTTTCAACATCAGTAATTAAATTCAAAAAGTCCTTATCAAACTTATCAATCCAAAATTTTATTTTGATTAAAAAATTACCTTTTAAGTACACTTACATTATTTCAGTGTGGTAGAATGGTTTCTTATAATCGCTGAGATTCGTTGCCAAATGCAAATGGGAAGAAAAATGCCTTTTCCCCAAACCATTTTGTTGATTACATTGTAATATGATTAAAAAAAAAAAAAAACCTTCACATGTAATAATCACCTAACAAAAGCTGCACAAGAAACAATGACAAATCTTGTTATACACTCTAGTCATCACAGGAAGGCATTTTTATGGACATTAGTCACAGTTACCAGTTTAATCAAAACATTGCAAACAAATCCAACATTTATTCACAATCGCTTCTACAAAGGACTGATTTTAATTAACAAGTGTTCAATAGAAGCTGATTAGGTGTGTGCATTTGTTTGGAATAAAAAATGAGCTAATCACAGTTCTAGTCAAAGGCGGGTAATGAATAACGACAGTGCTGTTAGCGCTTTGTCCTGTTCAATTAGGACCTATACTTCTTTACAAAAGTACAGAAACAGCGTCCTCTACTGGTAGACTAGCAGACTATCAAAACGACGACAATACAAACGTAACAACAGCTGATAGATACTCTCCACACATCTGTAAAACTAACACAAGCATGTTTGTTACTTAAAATTACATACAACCAATCTTCACTGTATTTTTGTGTTAAAATGTACAGGAAATAAGGAATATCTCATATTAGACTCATATTAGATGAAGGTTCTAATGGAATCTGTTAAAACTTTATCTTGCACAAAAGGTTCTTTACAGTGGAAAAGGGTCCTCCAGATTTTTTAAATGTTCTTGTTATTTAACTTGTCACTGAGGTTCTTTGAGGAACCCAATGGTTCTATGGCACTGCTGTGAAACTTTTTTAGAACCTTTAATTTTAAGTGTATAAATGAAACCTGACAAAGTTGTACTGATACCACATGTTTAAAAAAAATCATAAAAAATGACAGTATGTACACATTATATACATTTCATCTCACACAGCTCATTCCATTGATTCTCCATCGCTTTCCTGAGAGTGAAACTGACAGAGCTCTGAAGGATCGGTCGTACTCCCTTCCAGACAGTGTCTCTCCTGAGTGTAGTACTCAAACTCAGTCTCTTCTCTCCAGGACATCTCCTCACTGTGGTAGCCCTCCAGATCCTCAGCATTAGCGTGACTGAGAGCTAAACTCAGGATTTCCTTCTTCTCCTTGTAGAAGCGGAGTTCCCTGCCAGTTCTCCGGGCCTCCCCCAGCTCCTTCACAGCCAGCTGCAGCTCTTGGGAAAGCAGGCCGGGGGATTGCTGCTCTTTCTGTAACCAGTCCAGTGCCATGTGGCTGCGCGTACGCTCGTCCAGGCGCTGCTGGGAGTAGTAGTGGATGACGTCCTGTTAAATAGATATTTAAATAAGAATGGAAAGGTGTGACATATAATTGACAGCACTGAATCTAATGACAGTAGTGACAGTAGTGTCCGGAAACCACTTACAACACCTACAGGATCTTGGTGGAAAGCTTTGCACAGCACCATTCACATATTATTCAAAAAAGACTAGTAAAAGCTATTCTTACCTGACGGCTGCATCTCATCTCCCGAAAAGCCTTCAAAGTGCCATTCCAGTGCAAAAGTTGAAAAACTGTCATTATTTCCTATTTAAAAAAAAAAAAAAGAACAGACCAAAATGTTCATAGTACACTACAGTTTGTATTGATGTGTATAGTCAAAGTTTATTTAAGCTGATTTAAAGGGCTGCTTCACCCAAAAGTGAAAATTCTGTCTCATGGCGTTCCAAACCCGTAAGACCTTCGTTCATCTTCGGAACACAAATTAAGATATTTTTTATGAAATCCGAGAGCTCTCTGACCCCCTATTTTAACATTGTCCTTACTACGTTTCTGTGCCTTGACCGTAGCAGGACCCTTGTTGTCTATGCAGGGTCAGAAAGCTCTTGGATTTCCTCAAAAATATCTTAATTTGTGTTCTGAAGATGAGCATTCCGAAGACGAACACAAAGTCCTACGGGTTTGGAACGACATGAGACAGAATTTTCATTTTTGGTACATTCACCAGAACAGAAAGATCTGCAGCATAATCAAATTCATCGAGACATCATCACATGGTGTTATTTTTGAATTATGCTGATCATATTTAACACATTACAGTGTCTAAACAGATGCCGTAATGCTTTAGCATTTTTCTTCACTTCAGACTGATGTTGTACTGAGCATTACTGTAGATGTGTGAAACAGTGGCTCATTATGTGTACAGTGTGTGACTGATTTTTTTTTCTCTATATGTACATGAACTGGTGCTCATCTATAGGCTCTGAAGAACATCCACAAATAGCTGCTGCAGTGTTTGTAAGAAAAAATGGTGTCTTGCCACACAAGTAGTCTTTAATTTCAGTCAATTAAGCAAGAAAGCTGCTATTTGTCCTGTTTTCACACTTTTGACAGAATGTGTAGTATGAGTAAGGTTATGACAGCTTAAACATTATAAGTATTTACTAGCAGTTATTATGAAACATCAGCATGTGAAACATCAGCCTAATTATGGAGTTTTTAATGCTAATAAGCTTACAAGCTTACAAGCACAAAAGCTATAACCATAACAATAAAGTGGTTCATATGACCTGTGCATTTAAGTATTATGATCGTTTTCTAGAAACTGACTGAAATTTAATCATCATTCACAGATAATCTCCACTGTCCCCTGGTAGTGTAATAATATACACTACCATTCAAAAGTTTGTGGTCTGTAAAGATTTTTAAAGGGCAACTCAAAGGGCAACTCTTTCCAAACCCATAAGACCTTTCTTTCATTTTCAGAACAAGCAGATATTTTAATAATTTCTTCAATTTCAAGAAGAAATTGTTAAATACAATCATTATTTTTGTTTTCTTTCCACACAAAAAGTATTCTCGCTGCTTCATAAAATTAAGGACGAACCACTGATGTCACATGGACTATTTTGACAATGTCCTCAATACCTTTCTGGGCTTTGAACATGTCAGTTGTGGCTGTCAATGGAGGCTCAGAAAGCTCTCGTATTTCATCAAAAATATAAGCTCTTAGGAGTTTAGAATGACACGAGGGTTAGAAATTATTGACAGAATTTTCATTTTTGGGATGAACTATACCTTTAAAGATAAATATTAGCACCTAAAGTGTACATATTAGTACATTACTGGCACATATCTGTACCTTTGAAAAGGTTACTAGTTACAGCATTTGTACTTTTTTGATGAGAGTGTAGGCTATACTAAGTATGAAGTATTTCAAGACAGTGTAGCTATGACCACTTACGTTCGTTTCGTTGTTGCACTTTAGAAAAACTAGTGATTTATACACTTTTTAATGTCACATTTCAAAGCATTTGCGTTGTTACGAACACACCCCTGGTATAAATAGATGAATCGTCCACAATAAAACCTAAAACATGCACTTATAATATAGGGTGAAGTTTCACTTCATCTTTACGAATTAAAAAGGCTGAATCACTTGGATTATTTTAATGATGTACTTACTACCTTTCTGGGCCTTGAATGTGTCAGCTGCGTTGTTGTCAGTGCATAGTCAGAAAGCTCTTGGATTTCATCAAAAATATCTTAATTTTTGTTCTGAAGTTGAACTAAGGTCTTACAGGTTTGGAGTTTTTATGGCGCATATCCTATCTGTAGCTTTAATGATCCAGTGCCATTCATTGTCATTGCATGGAAAAGATATCTTCTTTTGTGTGCCACAGTGAGTAAACAGAAAGTCAGATTTTGCAACAAGGGAGAATAAATTATGACAGATTTATGGATGAACTAATACTTCACTACCAGCAAGATTTCTCTTGGTCAAACAGCTTTGGCAAATGTTCCAGCTAGACCAGCAACCAACCAGCGTAAACCAGTCTGGACCAGCTGGTGTTTTTCAGCAGGGTTACATAAAGACTGTTTTTTCTAACCTGAAATTCCAGCATGGTTTTCCCAGTGTTCAGCTCCAGCATGAGACAGTACGCTCCTATACTGGTCCCGGGGTCAGACGCATCTGCGATGTTACCCTGTGAACAGTGGGACACAATGACTTACAGACGTGTCATCACTCAACCCGAGCAGACACAAATACAGAGGGAGGTCTGGGTTTCATTAGACACCCCTTTGCTTTGTTATTCAGTTGGAGCAACTTGTCTTTATTGTTGGAGGAGAAAAGGCCAAGACTGCAGAGGATAAATGACATGAGAGTGAAGGAAGACCACACATACACACACTCCCACAGAATGCGAAAATCTTGGCAGCTACATTCAGGTTTGGGGTGAGGGAGGGTGACGTGACTTCTTTCTTTGTAGAGGTTTTTTTTTGGTACAAAGCCAATTTATCACTGGAATTGCTTCTTGGCTCTTTATTATATGGAATGAGGTGGAGCATGTGGGATGGAGCCAGTGCAAAGACATGGATCTATAACTACAGTGGGTGGCCTTCCATACTTCCAAATTTTACTGTTTCTATATACTGGAAAGCTTTTAGAGCTGTATACACAAAAAGTAATCTACAACTGAGCAGGAATGTACAGATGAGATTTCTTGCTACTGTTAATAACGCACTCAACCGTCAAAAAGCCCTAAACATTGTGTAAATCTCAGCAGTGTGAACTGCAAACTCGATGATTTGTTGATAAGCAGCTTAATAGTAATGAGACTCACGCTGGTGGTGCTGACGGCTTCCTTCACGCTGCACGATATGAACTCGGGAGTGATACGGCGGCAGGGCAACTCATTAAATGTGGAGTTCATCAAAGCGATACGAGCTGCGTCACGTCTGGCCTCTGCTTTACTGTAGCAGTACTGTCAGAGAGAGAGGGGCTTTCAATTCGTCATCATCATGAAATGCTGAAATATGATACTGATTGGGCATACTTTAGGATTTCTTTTATTCTTGATAACATAAACACTCTGATTGTGCTTCAAAGGACTAGTTCACCACAAAATGATATGGTCGCAGTGGTTAACAGGAGAAAGGGAAGGTTATCGGTGAATAATGATTTCCACTAAGTCTACCACTTTTATGATGTTTTTACATTGTTTTCTGATGCTTGAAAGCTTCACCCTTCTGGACAAGAAGTGTGCTTAAAGGAATAGTTTGAGTTTCTTTCTTATGTTGAACAAATAAGAATTCTGTCATGACAACTCTCAGAGGGATTGGCATGGTTATGTACATGACAATGTAAATGTATTTGATTTTGGCAGAATAGATCTGCTACGCTGCTGCTGCGGCAGAGCAAGTACCGAGACTTGCTACGGCCAATATATCCACAACATGCTGTTGTGAGCATGTGAGATATATTGCTGCTGCACATATAACATACATGAATCACCTCGTAGCAGATCTATACAGGTGGAGCTGGGGAAGGTGGAGGGTTTTTGACGCATACTGCAAAACTGCTTACAGCTAGCACTAGTCATATAGTTGAATGTTGAGCAGTGAGCTCATTGGCTACTGATACAGGAGAGAACCAATCAGCTGTGCCTTGTGATAATGATGTCATGAGGTCAGATTAAGTAAGGCCTATTGGGATTGCGCCATCTAGAGTTTCATGCCAGAACTCTGTATTTATTTTGAAATATTTAGAAAAAATATTAAGAACCAAACCCCATTGGTCACCACTGACTTTCATAGTAGGTAAAGAAATACTATGGAAGTCAATGGGGACCAACAATAGTTTGATTACCAGCATTCTTCAAAATATCCACTGAATGCACTTGTAAAGTGCATTTTATTTGTTAATAAACAGTAGTTTGTAACAACTAGTTCCAAACCTGTATGAATTTCTGTTCAAAACAAAATAAGATATTTTAAAGAATGTCAGTAAACAGTTGCTGTAGCCTGGTTACCAACATTCTTTAAAATATCATCTTTTATGTTTCCTTTATGTTTCACACAAGAAAGAAACTCATACAACTTGAGAATGAGTACATGTTGACAGAATTTCAGTTTTTGAGTGAACTAACCTTTTTAGTGCCCAAAACAATACATTCATTTAAATACATTAATTATATTCTTTTAAAGTATATTATATAGTGTTAAAAATAAAAATAGCTATCGATTAAAAAAAGGAATTAGTCGCACATTTTTTTCTAAAATTAATCATGATTAATCGCAATTAATCCCACCTAACATTAAAGTTTTTAAATATACTTTTATATTGCAAATTTGAATAATTTAAATCTTTTTGTCATGCGTTAAAAAAGTATATTTTTCTGTGTTCACTTTAACATACTGTACAAAAACACATTTTGTTTGTTACAAACTGTAGTTTGTTATTCATTGTTACATTTAAAGTTAATATTTTTAAGTACTGAAACTTTATCATCTTCACAAAAAATTGCTGGTAAATTTTACAAGCAATTACAAACTAATGTCAAGTAACACATCTGAAGTATACACTGCATATTTCTACGACAATAGAGGTAATTATTAAATTACATATTAAAAAAAAGTGGATATAAGTGGATAAAAAAAGCACTCCAAAGTTCAGCTAATATAAATGTAAATTATTTCAACTAATAAAAGGCATTAAAGGCATAGTTTGTCATCACACTTACTCACCCTCAAGTCGTTCCAAACCTGTAAGAATTTCTGTTAAATCAAAATAAGATATTTAAAAGAATGTTGCTGGCTTCAAAATATAATATGTTATGTTTCTTTCATGTTTCACACAAGAAAGAAACTTGCGGATGAGTGTTGACACAATTTTAATTTTTGGGTGAACTAACCCTATAATTAATTAATATATTAATTATGTTATTTTAAAGTATATTATATAGTGCTGTCAATTGATTAAAAAAATTAATCACACATTTTTTTCTGAAATTAATCGCAATTAATCCTACTTAACATTAAAGATTTTAAATATACTTTTATATTGCAACAATTTCACATTCAATTTTCCAATTAATGTAGAAACAACAGAAAAACAGTATACTTTTAATATTGGTTAAATACTTTTTTTTATGACTACAGGTATCATTGATACCAATATTGCTGATGTCTCTAGGAAATTGTTCAGTCTGAAGTCACACATCACCGCTTCCATGTCCAAACGCTCTAACAGATGCCACGAGAAAACAACAAATGGTGCTAATATACTCCCTCAGTGTGATTTAATGAAAATTGTAATGAAAATGATAATACTCCCCTTTAACTCCATACTGAAATCCCAGATAGCCAGACAATGAAAATATACATATAAATAAATAAATCGTTTGACTAGCGCCTGTCACTGAAACGAAGTTGGAGTGCGCGCCTGAGAAGTATTAAACATTTTTAACGCCGTTAAACTAATAAAAGCATAATTTTGACAGCACTAATATTATAATAAGTGTACTTCTTTTTCAGAAGGATAATCCCATTCATTCTCATTGCATGGAAAAAAAGCATCCAGCACATCTCCTGCTGTCTTCCACACAAGTCATACAGGGTTGAAAAATGAGGGTGAGTAAGTAACAGAATTTTCATTTTTGGGTGAACTAATCCTTTAAGTTAAACTAGTCCTCAAAAGCATGTCTTAAACACAAAGCCACAGAATTCCAACTAACCACATCAAAAGATATTTTAGATGATGTTTGTGGACCACAAACACGATTAAAGACAGATTTGAGGCTAGCGCCGCTGAGATTAGTTTCTGGATTTGTAACATTGCTGAAAACCCTTACTGTGCAAAATAATAATCAGGCTATTACATTTACAAGCAGCGCTGGAATGAAGATGAATACATTTGGAGTTCTGAGAATAAAAAAAATTAGAAAAGGAGAGCAAAAATATAAAAGTTCTGGTAGGCCTATATGTTTCCCAAAAGCACTGTAAGTCTAAATAGATTGTAGAAACCCCTGGCACCAATGGTCTCTACGATCTACTTAGGCTTACAAAGCTTTTGGGAAACACCGCCTTGGTCTTTGATCTTAAAAGGAAACACCTCTATGGAATTGGGCTACCTTTTGAATTAAAAAATAAATAAAAATCAGTACAAAGTGTAAGAGTATTTTCAATGTGCTCAATCACTGATCAAACATTACAGTCGATTCAGACATTGTGTCACTGGGATGTTAATTATCTGGTGTGCTTCAGTCATTTCAAAGAGCAGGAGTTAGTCTTGAATTTTCTTCAAATAATAATTTCAAATAAAAATAAATAAATAAATATATGGGATCTTTTCAAATGGACAATTGCGATGACATTCTTTCATGCTTTATAATTCTACTTCAGACTGTCTAAGGAAGGACTGATGTCATAGTCTTCTCAGACAATTATAACAAATACCCAAAGTTACAAGTTTATTTTTAATATAGTTCAATCAAAGAAGCAAAAAAAACATTTCAGAATGACAAGATCTGTTTGCATTCATGTAGTGTGCTTCATATTAACAAATGAATAAATAAACTCATTATTTTTTTCCGAGATTAATTTCATAGAACATTCCATTTGAACTGAAGGAAAATGCCACACACTGATTGGCGGCTGGCAGGAGTAATTTAGCAAATAAGAACCACCTGTTGGCCCTCCTCATTTTCACACAAGAGCCTTTTTATGCCTCAACAGAATAGCACTGATGAGTTGCTGTTCATAAAGACACTAGATCTGAATTAGTAATCAAAAAAAGTCAGAACTGCACCAAAATTAAGGGATTGAAGTCCCTTTATTTTTAAACAAATTTTAAACAAATCTTTTGCTCATTATTAAAAAAATACCTAATTATAATAGCAAATAGTGTCTGTTTGAATATATCCTTTATGGTAATTGGCCAATGTAGTAGAAATTCACTTCACTTACCTTAAAATTTCCAAAGCAGCTGCCACCTGGTAAGGTGACGTAGCATACGTACGGAGGGCCGGGTGAAGGAATAGACTCATAGACTACCAGATTCTCTGTCTCCATCATCATGCCTTTCACTTGTTTCTGCTCCCAAAACTGGTGAAGCATTCCCACAACATTCACTAGAAGTAGCAAAAGAATGTGATAACATTAAAAATACTTTGTTGTGTAAACCACTACAGGTAAGGAGCTATGATTTCTCTCACATAACTTACATATTTCCGAAGTCACCTTGCGTACATTAACAATAGGGGTGTAACGGTTCACAGATGTCACAGTTCAGTACGTAACTTGGTTCAAGGGTCACGGTTCGATACAATTTCGGTACAACAGGAAAAAAAAAAATCTACTGTGCTAGATTTCTTTACATTTATTTTTAACAGACAGTAGTACGAATTACATTATTTTCCACCTACATGTGAAAATACTAAATATTACATCAAATTATAATGTCATATATAGGCTTTAAAATCTGCAGTACATACATACAACGAATAAATACTTTACATATATTTAATTTAGTTAACTGATAGACAAGGGGGGGAAACGCGACACGTAACGTAGCCTATATTTGCGGAGTTTCAGTTCATTTTGTGACAGAAAAGAAAATCAAACGGCAGAAAGCGACATCCTATTTGTTTTTAGTTTAAGCTGACTTTGGCGGGTATGAAGCTGAAGTAATCGCGCCGGCGCATACAAACACAAAACATGTACATGAGCGCGCCCGCCTCACTGTGTCACCGTAAGCGTAAGCATTTGGATACATCGTCAATATGAAAATATTATGCAATATTTGGATTTGTGCCGAATGAGAGAGGTACAATACAAGAGCACAAAGCTCCATTTCGCAAACAGTTGAGAGCGCATTACTTTAAAGTAACGTTATACTCCTTTGTCAGTAAGACACGCGTTCAGAATGAGCACATGGTCACTGTCCAGTGGGCAACTCTTAGCATTCGCTGTTCTTCTGCGGTCGGTTATCAAACAGCGTTGCATTACTGCGGGCGCCCCTTCTGGATTGAGGGTGAATTGCCTGTATTCGTTGTAAGGCCTCATGCACCGAACTGAGATGCCCGTACCGTGACGGTTCGGTACGAATACATGTATCGTTACACCCCTAATTAACAATGTAATCAGTATTCTATTTATTAAAGCCAAGCATGACGCTCATCAAATTTTTAAGCATTTCATATGTATTCCAAAAAAATATCTAGAGGCAGTAACTTATATGTGACCCTGGACCACAAAACCAGTCTTAAGTACACGAGTATATTTGTAGCAATAGCCAAAAATACATTGTATGGGTCAAAATTACAATTTTTCTTTTATGCCAAAAATCATTTTAAGTAAAGATCATGTTCCATGAAGATATTTTGTGAATTTCCTACCATAAATATATCAAAACTTAATTTTTGATTAGTAATATTCATTGCTAAGAACTTGGATAACTTTAAAGGCAGTTTTCTCAATATTTTCTTTTTATTTCTTTTTTAGATTCCAAATTTTCAAATAGTTCTATCTCAGCCAAAATTAACCTTATGGCTGGTTTTGTGGTCCAGGGGTCACATATTTTATTTGTGAACTTATATGGGGCTATTCTTTTTAATGGTTATCATAAAGTTTTTTTTAACATCAGTCATCAAAGCTGTAAATATTGGTCACAGGCGTGGAGATTTACTTTAAATTTTACTAAGCTGATTACTCACTAAAAGATCATGTATTCATGTCATTTTAAGTCTTATTTTGATGTAACAAAGTGGTTATATTTAAAGGAGAAGTCCACTTCCAAAACAAAGATTCACATATAATGTACTCACCCCCTTGTCATCCAAGATGTTCATGTCTTTCTTAATTCAGTCGTAAAGAAATTATGTATTTTGAGGAAAACATTTCTGCATCTGCATATAATGGACTGATATGGTGCCCTGATTTTGAACTTCCAAAATGCAGTTTAAATACGGCTTCAAACGATCCCAAATGCGGTTGTAATTGATCCCAGCCGAGGAAGAAGGGTCTTATCTAGCAAAAAGATTGGTTATTTTCATAAAAATAATACAATTTATATACTTTATATTCTCAAACACTCGTCTTGCCTTGCTCTCCTTGAACTCTGTGTATTCTGGCTCAAGACAGTTAGAGTATGTCGAAAAACTCAGACTGTATTTTCTCCCTCAACTTCAAAAATCATTTCAAAATCATCCTACATCGCTGCAGAAGTTCTGACCCAGTTTTTGCAAAGTGAACATACAAAGGAGATCAAACACCCTTAACAAAAAAGGTAAAACAGCGATATAGGATGATTTCGAAGTTGAGGGAGAACATGTCTGAGTTTTTCAACATACCCTAACTGTCATGAACTGGAAAAAAAACAGTCCAGGCAGAATAAGACAAGATGAGGTTTGACATTAAAAAGTATATCAATTGTATTCTTTTTACTAAAATAACCAATCGTTTTGCTAGATAAGACCCTTATTTGGGGGAAAATGCTGAAATGTTTTCCTCAAAAAACATAATTTCTTTATGACTGAAGAAAGAAAGACACGAACATCTTGGATGACAAAGGGTGAGTACATTATATGTGAATCTTTGTTTTGAAAGTGGACTTCTCCTTTAAGTGTGTGAGTTTTTACTTACTACTTTAAATATAGTCTTCCTATTCATGCCATTATATTATTCATTCAGGCTGATTCGCGAACGCACACAAACACAAGAGGCCGGATTTATTGTATGAACCAGTCACAGCTGATCATAACCAGTCATATCCAATCATATCGCATTGGAAGCATTGGAGGCCTCTCACATGACTTTTCCTGATTTATTATTTATTACCCCCCACCAAATTCACCTGTCTGTTAAAACTTAATGGGTTCAGGGGAGGTGAAAGAGACGCAGACTCTCTTCAAAAGTGAACTATCCCTTTAAGATGCTCTGTTATGATATTGTGTATTTTATTAAAATCTTGTCTGTTAGTATTCAGTCTTTTACCGCACAGATCACTAATAAGCTACAGAGGCTCAGCTGTTTATAATGTCTAAGAGTCAAAGTGGTTTTTGACTGCTGTGTTTATTGAAATTGTGCCTGTTCATCAAACAATCCCAGTTCAGACAGTGTCTCTGCCAAACCTTTCAGATGAAAGTTTTTACACTGATCTATGTCTGTGATACACAGAGCCACCCGACACATTAGTCATAATCATTTCAATAGCCAAATAAAACTGCATGTTAAAGTGCCTGCATCACATCCTGCATTTACATTAAAAATAAAAGAGTTTTCTCCCTTGTAATGTATGCTCAATAGTAGATTCTGCCCAAAATATTGCTGGCTTGTCAGAGAAAAATTTTAAACATTAGGTTATTTTTTTCTTCATGTGATTATAATTTAATCACCATTGTGTTGTTCTAAACTTTGTGTAGTTCTTTCTTCTGTGGAGCACAAAAGAGGATATTTACAATTAAAGTAAATGGGGTCCAAAACAGCACTGAGCCCCACTGACTTTCATTGTTTGGACAAAAAAAAGAACAGAGACATTTTGTTTTCTTAGAAGAAACAAAGACACGGGTTTGGAACAACATGAGGGTTAAAAAATGATGAAAGAATTTTCATTTTGATGTGAACTATCCCTCTAAGTGTATCTTTAGTGAGAAGTGACAATGTATGTCCCAACACAAGTTTTACTCTCATTTACACATTATACACTTTTATCCAAATCAATCTATACTGGAATCAAACTCGCAACTGTTTGAGCTACAGGAATGCTTATTAGGTTACAAATGACAATTTTCCAGAAACTTTTTAAATCACTGCTATGCTGTACACTCTCAGAGCGGCAGAGAAAACCAAAGATAAATATTATTAATCATTTTAAGCTCGCTCATTGTAATTTTACTCATTTACTTAGTCATTCCAGCTCATTTAATAATTATGCTCTCATTTTTAACAAAAGTACTGTTTACATCCACGTCTGTCTTTCCATTTATACCAACACTGAAGCATCAGTGTGACGGCTGTCTGGCGTCAGCACATGGAAACATTTTCCTAGCAAAACAAACAGGTGCCCATGGGCTCTGTGAGGTGGACAAGCGTCACACATCAGGGAGTTGTGGTGTGATTTCAGTATTTCACACCCACAGTAAGTGCAATATTTGTGCAGTCTTGCTTTAATCAGCTCAGGCATGGCATATAAAACACACCCCCTCTAAAGGGGTCAGCAATAATATTGAGAAGGGGAACCAAAGGTATATTTTTGTAAAAAGCCCATGTATGTGGGAAAACAGACTTGTTTTTACAGCATGAAAATTTCCAACTTGTTGTTTGTTTGAAAGAGTCAGCTGGTGCGAGCACCGCCCAGTCTGTGTCTGTATGCTTCAAAACACACTACATGAGTGTTTCATTCTGGTATATGAGCTGCTTTGCTTGTGGTTGTGAATGAGCTTTGGTTCAGTCAAAAGGATGTCTTTCATCAAAGCCCCTTAAAATATGAGGTTATTTCACTCTGTATCCTTCCCTGACTAGCTGATAAAAATTAAATATCATTAAATATCACTGTAGTGAATGGCAGCCTCAGTCGTAGATGGCATACAGGGCCAATGTTCAGCACAGAGTGTGTTTTACTTTCTTGTACAATCACACAAATGCGCATTTACGGGGACTCCCCATAGCCATAATGGGTTTTATGTTTACTATACAAACTTATGTTTACTGTACAAATGGGTTTTATGTATACTGTACTGTACTATACAAACCACTGGCTTTTTTTGGTAGCATGTTTACACTAGCATTCAAAAGTTGGTAACAATGTTTTTGAAAGAAGTCTTTTATGGTCACTATAAGGCTGTGTTCACTTGGTTAAAAATACAATAAAAACAGTAATATTGTTAAATATTTTTATAATTTAAAATAACCGTTTTCTATTTTAATATATGTTACTCATTTGCAACATTATAAATGATGTTACTGTATTTTTTATTTTTTTAATCTTAGTGTGTTCTAGTTGGAAAAAGTAATACATTCTTTCCAAAACATAAAAAATAAAAATAAAAAATGCCCCCAAAGTTTTGAATGGCTAGTGTATATCAGTGTAAATATAAAATTTTAATTTTTCTTTTTGCTAAATTCTAGCAAAAAGTAGTAAAATCAGTAATAAAATCTATATTTTTTTATACAAATTATCAATACAATAATAATAATCATTTTTTTAAAAAGCATGTTTACACTACCATTCAAATGTTTGGGGTTATTTATTTATTTATGTATTTATTTTGAAAAGGAAGTAATATTTTTTCAACACATTCAAATGGAAAAAAAACACAAAATAAAGTAACATCATTTATAATGTTGCAAATGAGTTTGGAGTTTGAAACAATGTTTTCTTAGGGTCACTAAGGCTGTATTTATTTGACTAAAAATACAGTAAAAACTGTAATATTGTGAAAGAATATTACAATTTAAAACAATTTTTTTCTGCTTTAATATATATTTTAATGTAATTTATTCCTTTGATGGAAAAGCTGAGTTTTCAGCAGCAATTATTCCAGACTTCTGTGTCACATAATCCTTCAAAAATCATAAAATCATGCTGAAAACATTTGTGCTGCTTTATATTTTTGTGGAAATCATGATATTTTCTTTTAGGATTCTATGATGTATGTCCTGAAAATGGAAAAGAAAGCATTTATTTGAAATAGAACTCATTTGTAACATTATAAATGATACTGGGTTTTGCAAGGTTTAGAATGTGTTCTAGTTCTGCCCAAAGTTCTGAATTCATAGTGTTTATCAGTATAAACATTAAATTTTGACAAAGTAATCAAATCCATATATATCTCCTGACAATCAGGCAATTTTAATTGTTTTATCTAAAATGTAAGTAGAGCAAGACTAAAACCTGTAACCTTACATAATTAACGGATACATACTCATCATCTCTTCACATTCACTTTGGCTGAAACTCCTAATTCTGAAATCTCAGAATTAATCCAGAGATAGGCATATTATTTATTTTAAAAGAACTTTTTTGACATTTAGTTAGTCTTGTTGACCCAGCAGGACTCACAACTTCCCCCTATAATTCTCATCTATGGGATGCTGCATTGCTTCCTCATGACATTGAAGAATGTGAAGTTTTAAGTTTGCTAGGTCTTACTCACAGTCTTTAAAGGTTCTGTCATCATCAGAATCTGGTCCAGACATGATCTCCATCTGCTAGTCCCACACGTCCTGCAGCAGTCCGTCTCCAGCTCTCACATGCTCTGGAGAAGTTCAAAACATCAGTTAAGCTCCATCAAAGAGTGAACATGAGGAGGTTCCCTATTAGCCTTCTCCTCTCTAGCCTCCCGAGCAGTCTGTGGAGCCCCCGGGGGTTCTCTTCAGTGGCTGGCCCACCTTTTGTCAAGGGTTGAACTAATTAGCTGTGAGGTTGGTAGTTGCACTGCACTCGCTTATATTCACACACACACTCTCGCCACATACACACACTCACAGCCTGTTGCACACTCCCACTCGACTGAGTCGACTAAGCCCTGGCCCAGGAATGCAGCCCCCTTCTCCATTCATTCACAGCATGCCCCTGCCTTCCCTCACAACACGCTTTACATATGCAGCGCCCAACTCACTGAACAAACATTCAAGATGGACAGCAGACAACTTCTGACTGTTTTATTGACCACTTAAATAGCTATTTAACTCAACAAGGTCCTGAAATTGGTGGAAAAATGCGTTAAAACTTAATTATAAATTATGTAACACTCATTTCTGTTCATCATACACTACCAGTCGAATGTTTTTGGACAGTAAGATTTTAAATGTTTTATAAAGAAGTCTCTTCTGCTTACCAAGCGTGCATTTATTTGATCCAAAATACAGCAAAAGCCATGTAAAATAACTGCTTTCTATATGAATATGTTTTAAAATGTAATTTACTTCTGTGATCAAAGCTGAATTTTCAGCATCATTACTCCAGTCTTCAGTGACATATGATCCTTCAGAAAACATTCTGATATGCTGATTTGCTGTTCAAGAAATAGAAAAAGATGCAAAGATCAGCATTTATCTGAAATAAGAAGCTTTTATAACATTAACACTATACATTCAAAAGCTTGGAGTCAACATTTTTCAATATTTGATCAAAAGTGATGATAAAGGCATTAATGGTACAAAAGATTTCTATTTCAGATAAATGCTGTTCTTCTGAACTTTCTATTCATCAAAGAAACCTGAAAAAATTCCACTCAGTTCTTTTCAACATAATAATAATAATAAATGTTTTTTGAGCAGCAAATCAGAATATTAGAATGATTTCTGAAGGATCGTGTGACTGGAGTAATGTTGCTAAACATTCAGCTTTGAAATCACAGGAATAAATGACATCTATATTGAAATAGAAAACAGTTATTTTAAATAGTACAAATATTTCGAATTTTTACTGTTTTTGCTGTACTTTGGACCAAATAAATGCAGGCTTGGTAAGCAGAAGAGGCTTCTTTCAAAAACATTAAAAATCTTAAAAATGTAAAAACTTTTGACTGGTAGTGTATTAGTGAAATTTACTAGCCGTTTGTAAGTGAGAATTGCTTTAAAGTCCACTTCCAAAACAAAGATTCACATATAATGTGATCCAAGATCCAAGATGTTCATGTCTTTCTTTCTTCAGTCGTAAAGAAATCATGTTTTTTTAAGGAAAACATTTCTTACATACCCTAACTGTCTTGAGTCAGAATACACAGAGTTTAGGGAGATAAGGCAAGACAAGCATTTGGCATTAAAAAGTATATAAATTGTATTATTTTAATGAAAATAACCGATTGTTTTGCTAGATAAGACCCTTCTTTCTCGGCTGGGATCATTTACAACTACATTTGGGTTTGAAGCCGCATTTAAACTGCATTTTGGAAGTTCAAAATCGGGGCACAGTATCAGTCCATTATATGGGAAAAAATGCTAAAATGTTTTCCTCAAAAAACATAATTTCTTTACAACTGAAGAAAGAAAGACATGAACATCTTGGATGGCAAGGGGGTGAGTACATTAT